>JAGDQO010003054.1:0-2500 GCA_018342035.1 Solanum appendiculatum | reverse complement strand
ATAAAAATAGCGTGAAACACCTTTCATGCATAAGCACATCAAATATTCGGGCACGTATATCCATCTATTTTCCATCATCTATTTCATCAATGTTTCCGCGCCACGTGGTTCAGTCGTATCGACTTTCACTACTTTTACGGTTCATTAGGATATTGAATCATCTTTCATTTGTACAAAATATGTACTCTATCATTGTTTAACATGTTGAGAACGTTTTATAATTTTTTCCTATTTTTTTCGACATTTATTTCGATTTTATTTTAAAATTTATTTTGCATCTTTAATAATTTTTACGTCACATTTTAAAAACCAAATTATACTCAATTATTGGATTTAAGGTTACTTTATTTATTGGTAATTTTTTGGAGTTGATTTTACATTTTTTTCATATTTTTCCTATTTTTTATTAATTTATTAATAATTTTTCGGATTTTTTTGGAAAAAAATAAAAATTTAAAAAAATTGTTGAAAACCTTTTTTTAATATATATAAAAGTTATTTGTGCAAGCTAATGTGTGTTTGTACCTTAGCCCGTGCAAATTTGGGTTGTACATTTTCATTATGATTCTCTGGAAAAACCATGTCTACTCCTGTCACGTGGGTTTTTTTTTTAAGCATATATAAGGGGGGTAGAGGTGTTGGAGGCACACTGAGGCGAGGGCAGGCGGACGGCACGGGCGTCCTATGGGCTAAGTGGGCGTGCTGCGTGGGCGCTTGATGGCATGCATGGCTAGTCCGTGCTACGTCGTCGGGCAACTACAAAAACACGGCGACGACGGCTCGTCGGGCCGTTTCGGGCGCCGCTGAGGGCATTTATCTCGATCGGTCCATACGCGTTTGGTTGAGGACAACGGCAGTGCTTCGGCGAGTGGCGAGTTCAGAGCTCCTGTTACGGCTAACGTCTAGGCGCTGCACGCACGGGGACGTAAGGCCATGTAACGCCAAGCGCTACGGTATGGGCCGACGGGGGCGGTACCCGTGCAAGAACGTCAGTGTGCCTCCAACACCTTTGCCGGGATTCAGTTCCCACCCCCTTACGTGCCAAGGCGGGGGTTGCTTTTTCCATGCAACATCGGCATCGGCATCGGCGCACGACATCTTATGTCGGGCGTCGGGGCTGGTGTTGGGCGTGCATCGACGAAGCATTTCACGTACTGCACATGAGTGGCGTTCGGCTTGTGTGGTTAGGTTGGATCCCTGCTTCGAGCAGCGACGTCCTGACCCTCATGCCATCTCGGTCGTGGGACAAGCGCAATCTAGGTTTGTCGGAAGTCGGTCTCCTGTGCTGCATACCTAATGCCCAGGCATTAATCACGTGCAATCGGTCGCCTTTCGCCCCTCGCATTCCATGTGCGGGGTGAACCCAAAAGCCGCTCTCGCGTCCCACACCTTCCTCGCTTCGTCGTGCGAGGGCGCGGTCCGTGAGCGGCGGCTCGGATTCTCGGATTCGGTAGACGCAGTGGGCATGGGGTCTTCATCGGCTCCTATCTGCCCAAAACGAATGCTCCTTGCGAATGACGGCCGCGCTCGCGTTGGACCCGGCCGCGCCCGAACGCGCGTGACGGGCTCATGCGGCGCGCGGCGTCGTTGAGGAATGCTACCTGGTTGATCCTGCCAGTAGTCATATGCTTGTCTCAAAGATTAAGCCATGCATGTGTAAGTATGAACAAATTCAGACTGTGAAACTGCGAATGGCTCATTAAATCAGTTATAGTTTGTTTGATGGTATCTACTACTCGGATCACCGTAGTAATTCTAGAGCTAATACGTGCAACAAACCCCGACTTCTGGAAGGGATGCATTTATTAGATAAAAGGTCGACGCGGGCTCTGCCCGTGGCTGCGATGATTCATGATAACTCGACGGATCGCACGGCCATCGTGCCGGCGACGCATCATTCAAATTTCTGCCCTATCAACTTTCGATGGTAGGATAGTGGCCTACCATGGTGGTGACGGGTGACGGAGAATTAGGGTTCGATTCCGGAGAGGGAGCCTGAGAAACGGCTACCACATCCAAGGAAGGCAGCAGGCGCGCACATTACCCAATCCTGACACGGGGAGGTAGTGACAATAAATAACAATACCGGGCTCTATGAGTCTGGTAATTTGAATGAGTACAATCTAAATCCCTTAACGAGGATCCATTGGAGGGCAAGTCTGGTGCCAGCAGCCGCGGTAATTCCAGCTCCAATAGCGTATATTTAAGTTGTTGCAGTTAAAAAGCTCGTAGTTGGACTTTGGGATGGGCGGGCCGGTCCGCCCTAGGTGTGCACCGGTCGTCTCGTCCCTTCTGTCGGCGATGCGCTCCTGGCCTTAATTGGCCGGGTCGTGCCTCCGGCGCTGTTACTTTGAAGAAATTAGAGTGCTCAAAGCAAGCCTACGCTCTGTATACATTAGCATGGGATAACATTATAGGATTTCGGTCCTATTACGTTGGCCTTCGGGATCGGAGTAATGATTAACAGGGACAGTCGGGGGCAGTCGTATTTCATAGTCAG
>JAGDQO010003053.1:17500-18835 GCA_018342035.1 Solanum appendiculatum | reverse complement strand
AGATACCATCAAACAAACTATACCTGATTTAATGAGCCATTCGCAGTTTCACAGTCTGAATTTGTTCATACTTACACATGCATGGCTTAATCTTTGAGACAAGCATATGACTACTGGCAGGATCAACCAGGTAGCATTCCTCAACGACGTCGCGCGCCGCATGAGCCCGTCACGCCCGTTCGGGCGCGGCCGGGTCCAACGCGAGCGCGGCCGTCATTCGCAAGGAGCATTCGTTTTGGGCAGATAGGAGCCGATGAAGACCCCATGCCCACTGCGTCTACCGAATCTGAGAATCCGAGCCGCCGCTCACGGACCGCGCCCTCGCACGACGAAGCGAGGAAGGCGTGGGACGCGAGAGCGGCTTTTGGGTTCACCCCGCACATGGAATGCGAGGGGCGAAAGGCGACCGATTGCACGTGATTAATGGCTGGGCATTAGGTATGCAGCACAGGAGACCGACTTCCGACAAGCCTAGATTGCGCTTGTCCCACGACCGAGATGGCATGCGGGTCAGGACGTCGCTGCTCGAAGCAGGGATCCAACCTAACCACACAAGCCGAACGCCACTTATGTGCAGTACGTGAATTGCTTCGTCGATGCACGCCCAACACCAGCCCCGACGCCCGACATAAGATGTCGTGCGCCGATGCCGATGCCGACGTTGCATGGAAAAAGCAACCCCCGCCTTGGCACGTAAGGGGGTGGGAACGGAATCCCCGCAAAGGTGGTGGAGGCACACTGAAGTTCTTGCACGGAACCGCCCCCCGTCGGCCCTCCGTAGGCCTTGGCCGTACATGGCCTTACGTGCCCCGTGCGTGGCAGCGCCTGAGTTAGCCGTAACAGGAGCTTAGAAAACTCGCCACTCGCCCGAAAGCACTGCCGTTTCCTCACGCCAAACGCGTATGGGACCGATCGAGATAAATGCTCGCTCAGCGGCGCCGCCAACCCGAACGCCCACGAGCCGTCGTCGACTGTTTTTGTAGTTGCCGACGACGTGCACGGGACCTAGCCAATGCATTTGCCATCAAGCGCCCACGCAGCACGCCCACTAAGCCCATTTAGGACGCCCGTGCCGTCCGCCTGCCCACTCGCCTCAGTGTGCCTACAAAACACCTCTACCCCCCTTAATATATGCTTAAAAAAAAAAAACCCACGTGACAGGAGTAGACATGTTTTTTCCAGAGAATCATAATGAAAATGTACAACCCAAATTTGCACGGGCTAAGGTACAAACACACATTAGCTTGCACAAATAACTTTTATATATATTAAAAAAATGTTTTCAACAATTTTTTTTAATTTTTATTTTTTTCCAAAAATTGCGAAAAATTATTA
>JAGDQO010003047.1:0-14136 GCA_018342035.1 Solanum appendiculatum | reverse complement strand
TATTTTTATAACGATTAATATCGTTAGCATTCAACAAGCGAATAATTTCAAGAGAATTATTAATAGCTACAGTTGATTCACAAGTTTTAATATTGTGATTGACAAATAAATTAAATTTACCTAAATGATAAATAGCTTTAAAAGGTTCCTCTGGTATATTCCAGTTTTGAATATCATTTTCAAGTTTAGCAATCTTAGTTATCCTTTTCAGGGATATCTTCTTTAGCTGATTTACAATCAACTCTTAATAAAAATTCTTTGTTAATTAAGTCATCTTGAAATTTTGTGATACATAGCACTATAGACAAGATTTCCTTTTTAACAGTGGAATAGTTTCTCTAGAGTTATCTTGGCTACGGGATCACCATACAAGGTCTAACGCTCTCCTAGCTTGACGACCATAATATCAATTAACATATTAAAATATTAAAATAGATTAATCAAAGCTTAAATAATCTATTCATAAATTAATATAAATTTTGTCATGCCCCAGACAGTATATGTACTTAGCTGCTCATGCTAGGTACGTATACATGATGAAGATGAAAAACTTATCCGTAGAGATAATGACAAAGGAAAAGTTACTGGTGTGGATTTTTCGGGAAATGTCCCTAAGGTTTATTATCAATAGCTACAGTTGATTCACAAGTTTTAATATTGTGATTGACAAATAAATTAAATTTACCTAAATGATAAATAGCTTTAAAAGGTTCCTCTGGTATATTCCAGTTTTGAATATCATTTTCAAGTTTAGCAATCTTAGTTGCTTGAGAGGATAAATTAACACTGTTTAAAATATGCTGGTTGGTTTCCATTTTTAAACGATACTGTCTTAAGGACTTATAGACAAAAATATATTAAAATAGAAACAGATAATTCAAGCATGATCAATCAATAATAATATAAAAATATGCAAAGAGATATTAAAGATCTAGATCTCAGTTTCTAAGGGAGGTTCTCTTGGTTTTACATCTGTTCTTTCTCTAGAGTTATCTTGGCTACGGGATCACCATACAAGGTCTAACGCTCTCCTAGCTTGACGACCTATCCAATTCGGCTAGCCAACGTATGAACCGGGTATTATTCGGTTACCTCACACACTTAGAGAAGAATGAACACCTCACACCAGTTATAGAAACAAGATTAAGAACATAATATCAATTAACATATTAAAATATTAAAATAGATTAATCAAAGCTTAAATAATCTATTCATAAATTAATATAAATTTTGTCATGCCCCAGACAGTATATGTACTTAGCTGCTCATGCTAGGTACGTATACTGCCAACATGGCTCTGATACCAATAACGGATCGGCGGTAATCCTCCGAAGTTGTATTAGTAAAATACGACAAGATTTATACGAAAGATTAACAAAGAGAGTTTAAAAACTTACAAACTGTTTATTTATATGAACATCAACATGAAAGAGCTACAGGCGGAAGCATTAAAAACATAAGAGAGAGAGGTTTTCAGTATTGGGTACCATAGCTGATCCCTTCACTAATGAGAGAGTCCCTTCTTTTATAGAGTAAGAAGATGCTCTTTACATTATTTGACAGTTCATTGTCGGTTGAGTGGGGCTGACTTTTACTTAAAGTAAAAGTAAAGTATTAGATTCCTTTTAGGAATAGTAAAGTGTCTCCTTTTGAAAAGTAATTTTACTTAAAGTAAAAGTAAAGTATTAGATTCCTTTTAGGAATAGTAAAGTGTCTCCTTTTGAAAAGTAATTCCGACCTTTGGCCTCTACTTTTCTCAAGAGTCAAGTTGCTATTCATAATCAGGGTCCACATAAGACTGTGCAATTCCTTTTAGGTCGCACATATCTCCATTACTGCTGCCCGAAGATGCTGCATCGCTGACGAGTTGCATGATTTGTGTCTCTGTATAATCTTCAAGATTATCCATAGCCTTTTTAAGCTTAGCTTTAAGTTCTTCTTTTGAAGTCTTGATTTTACCCGGTCTGACGACTGGAGTATTAACGATGGGTTTTCCAACTGGCTTGGGAGTCCATCCTTTGATCATAACTTCTTTGGCTAAGAAGCGGATTTTATCTATTTCTACCTTGGTAAAATTCCAAGAAATAATATAAGAAATTCTTTTCTGAATAAAAAACTTACATAGTTTAATATATTCTGGAAGAGTAGATATCTCCGGATTATTCTGAAACTCACTGAACTTGACATGGAATTGTTGTGGCAATATCTGCAGATTTCCCCCAAAAATGTTCCACCATTCGTAGAACCATTTAGGAATAATTGATTTAATTACCTGGGGGCAATATTTGACAAACCAAGTATGTCTTGGTCGGAGGTATATGAAATTAAACCAGGCTGATTTGTAATCATGCCAATTGTATGTTTGTGGCCTATGAGGCATTGTTAATGACACTGGAGTGTGTAAATGATCCGTATACCATTCGAATGGAGACAAGATTCTCTTGATTGTGAACCTGGAGTATCTGATAAAGTCAGGGTTTTGATCATCCCTGTTATGTTCAATCTCGATGGATTCGGTATCTACCAAAATAGCTTCATAAAACTTTCTGGTTTTGTAGGAACAGTCTGTATCAACAAAGTTGCCATCCGTGTAGCAAGGCTTGATAAGGGTACCAACTACAAAGTTTTCAAATTCTCTATCTAAAGCAAGTAAAGGTAACATTTGGGTTGTTACAAAATCAAATTTTTCTTCTTTTGGGATAGAAGTTTGAGTAGGAGTAGGAGTAGGTATTTCAGGCTTAACAGCTTGGGCAAAAGACTCAGGGGTCTTCATAGTATAATTGTCTTTAGTTTGGACATTAGAGCTTGAAGCTCCTGGAGTTAAAGGTCTGTTTGGCCTTAATTGTATCAACTTGGTAGGATTGGGGGGGGGAGCAGGCAATTTGGGATAGTCTGCCAACATAGTGAATCTATTGTCAAATACCGGTCTTTGTGGGGGTTTTGCCGGTGTCATTGGAGGTAAGACGAATGGTTTCGTCAAAGGTTTTCCTTCTTTAGAAGGAGTATTAGGCTTGAAAGGCCTCATTCTTTCCCTGTAAAAATTCTCTTGTTAGAAAATCTGGTAAAGAGTTATTTTCTCCTTTTATAAAATCTATCTGAAAATCAAAGCTAGATAGTAGAGCTTGCCATCTAGCAAATATTTGTTTAGAAACAAGATTTTTTACATCTTTTTGCAAAATTTCTTTAGCTGATTTACAATCAACTCTTAATAAAAATTCTTTGTTAATTAAGTCATCTTGAAATTTTGTGATACATAGCACTATAGACAAGATTTCCTTTTTAACAGTGGAATAGTTCTTCTGGGCAGAATTCCAGATACCAGAAGTGAACCTAACTAATTGTTCAGGAGATTCTGAGGTTTTTCTTTGCTTAAGAATACCTCCATAACCAATATCTGACGCATCGGTTTCTACGATCATAAAGTCATTAGGATTAGGAATACCTAGACATGGAAGACTTTGAACTAATTTCTTAATGGCTATAACTGCCTGAGTTTGTTCAATTCCCCAAGGAATTGGAGTCTTCTTAAGCCTTTTATATAAAGGTTCACAGGTTTGTCTGACTTTAGGTATGAAATCAGCCACATAGTTTAAACTTCCCAAAAATCTCTGCAATTGGGTTTTGTCAGTAATTTCATCAGGAAATTTGGATGAGAACTCGATGGCTCTACAAATAGGTTTATAACTTCCTTGATAAAGGTCATGGCCTAAAAATCTGATTGCGGTTTGGAAAAGCTTAATCTTCTTAGCACTGACTACTAGGCCATTTATCTTAACAATCTTAAAGAAAGTATTAAGATGCTTAAAATGAGAATCAATATCATCAGAGAAGATAAGCACATCATCAATATAAACAATCGACATGTAGCTATAATCATTAAAAATGTTATTCATAATATTTTGAAATTCAGATGGGGCATTTTTTAACCCAAAAGGCATGACATTCCATTCATATTGTCCAAACGGGACATTGAAAGCAGTTTTATATTTATCCTTATCAGCAATTTGTATTTGCCAAAAACCAGATTTCATATCAAACTTACTATAGACATTAGCCTTATAAGTTCTTTTTAACAAATCTCTTTTATTAGGTATAGGATACCTAATCCATTTTAAAACAGCATTTAAAGGCTTATAATTAATAACGAGTCTAGGTGCTCCTCTTTCTTTTTCAGCACTATTGTTGACATAGAAAGCAGAGCAACTCCAAGGAGATTTAGACACCTTAATAATTTTATTTTTTAATAAATTATCAATTTCTATTTTACAATAATCAAGTAATTCATGATTCATTTGAATGGGTCTAGCCTTGGTAGTAATAGCCTGTTCATTAAATCCATCAATGTAAGGCAAATCCACAATATGCTTTTTTCTTTCCCAGAATGCATTTGGAAAATCAGAGCAAATTTCACTTTCGAATTTTTTTATGAAGATTAGATATTTTAACTTCCATCTCCGGGGTTTTTAAAATTTGCTCAATTTTTTTAATTTTTATTTCTTCTTTGAGAAAATTAACATGTTGAGATAAAGAGTTTATTCTAAAAACGGTCTTATCTCTGATAAAATTACTTTCATCTTGAGAAAGAGTTTTGACAAATGGAAAATGTAACTCTTTTCCCAAAATGGAAGTAGTAATACCATTAAGATTAGTAATGAAAGGTTTTATCTGAGTGATAAAAGGAATTCCAAGAATGATATCTTCATTAATATCTTCAGTAATAATAAAATCATTGGTTAAACAGATACTATTATTGCAAATATGAGCTTTAGAAAGCTTATAATTAATTTTCAGCAACTCACCAGTAGCAGAATATAATTTAGAAGTACTTTTTTCTAAGTACTTTGTAGGAACAATACCTTTAACAATGCAATTTCTATCTGCACCACTGTCAAGTAAAGCAATTTTATTAATAACAAAATTTTTATTGACAACAATCTTAATAGGAATATGATGACTCTGAGGTCTAACAGAAGTAATAACATCGATACCTGGACAAGAGGTAGTTGCGATATCAGGAGTAGGTGTGGCAGAAAGATCAATATTGAAAGGAGGATAATCTAAGTTATCCTTTTCAGGGATATCTTCTATTTCTTCATCGAGATTTTGTTTATCAATCTCTTTGAGGATTCTATCAGTAATGACATCAGTTTCGACTTTCCCAAGTCTAGATTTAATGTCTTTGATTTCTTCTTTGAGAGTCTTAACTTCTCTATGAAGATCAGAAATAGTAGGTTCAACATTTCTTTCGAATCTGTTCATGATTTGTTTCATGCTGAAAGGTTCAACCATAGTACGAGCTTTAGGCTTTTCTTTTTGGTTGAGAATAAGATTCTTGAGTTCTACAAGATATTTTTTCCTAGCTTCTTCATTATCAATATGTTCGATAATGTCGAAGAGAGCTTCTTTAGAGTCGTTACTAAGGACTCTGATTTGAGGAATAGTTTCACAAACACAGAAAGCTTCTGTACAATTGCAATCTTTTCCTGATTGACTAGAATCTGAATCATAATCGACGTTGATATCTTCTTCATCGCTATATTCAGCAGAGTTATTTGAAGAATCGGATAAAGGTTCTTCAAGAATAGAAAAAAGTTTTTCTTTTGTTGCCTCGTCTATTTCAAGACTGTTGATCTTCTTCTGTTTTCCAGATCTGCATTCACTAGCTCTATGGCCAGATTTTCCACAAGTCCAACATACATCCTCTTTGGATTTCTTAAATCCTTTTCGTCCCTTTCTCCTTTTGGACGATTTCTTATATTCCTTATCAGAAGTTCTTCTAGACTTACTACGATGGGTTTTCTTGCTATCTTTGTTTTCTTTTCTAAGCTTCCTAGAAGGGGGAGTTAAAGTAACAAATCCGAAGTCTTGACAAAAACTTCCTAATTCTCTTCTTGATGAAGATTTTTCTCTTTTAAGTTGATGCTTCAACTTAATATCTGTGCAAAGTTCTAAACCAACAGTGTTTATAACACTAATGAGATCACCATAAGTCATTTGATCATAAGGAATTTTTCCATCATTCCTATCTTGGATTTTGGTTCTTACCTTATCGGCAAAGAGAGGAGGGAGACCGCTAACAAATCTTTCTTTCCAAAAGTCTAAGTTACAGTCTGGTCTAATCATAACCTTTTGCATAAAGTTATACTTATACCAGGTGAAATCGTCTAAGGAAGGACAACTAATATTGTTAAGGATTTGGAGACTCCTATCTTGAAACAATTTTGGTTCTCCTATAAAATGTTTGGCAATGTGGTATAGAAGGGTAGCACATGCATCTTCTTTAACCACTTCAGTTGGAACTTCAGTAGTTCCCTCCATCTTAACTACTATCTCAGTAGCATGAGCTTCATAGATAATTTTCTTAGTTTCTTCTGAAACATAATTATCCCACCAATGTTTAATCATACCAGTAAATCCTGCAACAATCATAGAAGCAGCTTCCTTATCAGATGAATTTCTTATTTTATAAGCTGTGATTGCTATTCCCATCTCGTGGAGCTTGTTGTATATTTGATGTTCTGCAAGACCATCTATGTTCCATTCAGTAATACTACTTCCTTCATGAGAAGAAGTGGAGAGAAAAGCATTTTCCTCATACTGGAGATCAGGGAAGGAAGGTCTTTTATGATAGTTTTTTCGGTTATGAAATCTATCATTGGAGAGTTTTTGAACAAGATCATCTTTCTCTTTTATGGTAGCAACTTTCTTACCACCAAGAACGGATTGACGAAATTCTTCTGAAGTATGAATGGAAGAGGCTTTCTTATTTTTTCCCGATATAGAGAAATTGGCAAGTTTCTCATTGATTTTATCTAAAATGTTGTCAGATATATCAAAGGTATTTTTGAGCTTAGGATAATTTTCTCTGGAAAATTCATTGATTTTGAATATAGGATTTGAGTCTATTTTCTGACTCATGTTTGTAGAAGATAGAGGGACAGGCCTTCCTGAAAAAGAGGCTCTTTCTTTGGAGTCTTCAATTTGTCTAGAAACGACATGAAGAATTTGATTTGTATAATTATTCTGTTCTATAATCTTGTTGATTTCAAGATTGGTAGCAAGGACAGAAGGTTTTTCTTCGGAGAGGATTTTGAAAGGAGAAGCTTTTATAATAATTCCGGAAATAGGGATATTTATTCCTTCAAGAGGAGGAGTAATGCTTTCAACCACCTTGTTTGAAGCAGTATACCATTTATTGATAATGACTTTAAGAGAGTCTTTCTGATTATCAATTTTGCCGGTCATTTCAAACCATTTGAAGAAATCTATTTCACATTGGATTCTTTTCATATCCAACATCCAAGAGTTTGCAAAATTCTCTCTTTCTTTGAGAGTATAAGTAGCCTTATACCAATCTCTGTTGATTTGGTTATGAGGATGAGTCCAAGATTCTTGCAGAGTCTGAGGATTAGGAATAAAATCCTTTTCAGATTTAATCATCTTTAAATGATCCGGTATAGAATCTTTTTGATTTGGAGGTGGTTCCATTTCACTGGCTGTAGGACTACCAGGGATTTCTTGATAATAAACCTTAGGGACATTTCCCGAAAAATCCACACCAGTAACTTTTCCTTTGTCATTATCTCTACGGATAAGTTTTTCATCTTCATCATCCTCCGGGGTTTTTGAAGAAGAGGGTGGGTGAGGAGCAGTCCTCGAAGGAGCAGATGGCGAATAAGGAGCCATCCTAGCTGGGACAGACGAACAAGACGCTCTTCTAGAAGCAGTTCTGGATAAGGAATTCTCAAGGAATTTTAGATCTATAGAACCATCAGGGTATTGAATTACCCTTTCAATACGAGATCTTTCTGAATGAGAGGAAAAAGGTTGAGTGATCGCATCAAAATGCCATTCGTCGTTAGACAAAATGTCATTCCAATTGATCAATCTAGGAAAGAATATTGAAATATGCTCATGATTGGCCTCCATGAGCATTGTTACACCTTTTTGGCTCTCAATTCGAGCCTTTGGTGCAAGAGTAGTAGACATAAGCCGATAATATACTCTATAGATAATCGCTATCTCTCGAGTATTGGCTTTGCTATTTAGATTTTTTGTTTTGACATTAAGCGTCAAAGAATCCATGACATTAGGATCATTAATGTCTATTGAAAAGTTAGGATAACAATTAAAGTAAACCGGGCCATCGGCTAGATTACTTTGAAGAACTCCTAACAGCGAATCATCAAAATTAAGAAATCTGTCATCTCTAAGGAGGACACAAATAGGAATATCTAAGCCTTTCCTGAACAGGGGCTTAACAGCAACTTGCACTAAACCAATATGCAAATAATTGAATTTATTTTTATAACGATTAATATCGTTAGCATTCAACAAGCGAATAATTTCAAGAGAATTATTAATAGCTACAGTTGATTCACAAGTTTTAATATTGTGATTGACAAATAAATTAAATTTACCTAAATGATAAATAGCTTTAAAAGGTTCCTCTGGTATATTCCAGTTTTGAATATCATTTTCAAGTTTAGCAATCTTAGTTGCTTGAGAGGATAAATTAACACTGTTTAAAATATGCTGGTTGGTTTCCATTTTTAAACGATACTGTCTTAAGGACTTATAGACAAAAATATATCAAAATAGAAATAGATAATTCAAGCATGATCAATCAATAATAATATAAAAATATGCAAAGAGATATTAAAGATCTAGATCTTAGTTTCTAAGGGAGGTTCTCTTGGTTTTACATCTGTTCTTTCTCTAGAGTTATCTTGGCTACGGGATCACCATACAAGGTCTAACGCTCTCCTAGCTTGACGACCTATTCAATTCGGCTAGCCAACGTATGAACCGGGTATTATTCGGTTACCTCACACACTTAGAGAAGAATGAACACCTCACACCAGTTATAGAAACAAGATTAAGAACATAATATCAATTAACATATTAAAATATTAAAATAGATTAATCAAAGCTTAAATAATCTATTCATAAATTAATATAAATTTTGTCATGCCCCAGACAGTATATGTACTTAGCTGCTCATGCTAGGTACGTATACTGCCAACATGGCTTGGTTCAACCATAGTACGAGCTTTAGAAAAAAGTACTTCTAAATTATATTCTGCTACTGGTGAGTTGCTGAAAATTAATTATAAGCTTTCTAAAGCTCATATTTGCAATAATAGTATCTGTTTAACCAATGATTTTATTATTACTGAAGATATTAATGAAGATATCATTCTTGGAATTCCTTTTATCACTCAGATAAAACCTTTCATTACTAATCTTAATGGTATTACTACTTCCATTTTGGGAAAAGAGTTACATTTTCCATTTGTCAAAACTCTTTCTCAAGATGAAAGTAATTTTATCAGAGATAAGACCGTTTTTAGAATAAACTCTTTATCTCAACATGTTAATTTTCTCAAAGAAGAAATAAAAATTAAAAAAATTGAGCAAATTTTAAAAACCCCGGAGATGGAAGTTAAAATATCCAATCTTCATAAAAAATTCGAAAGTGAAATTTGCTCTGATTTTCCAAATGCATCTGGGAAAGAAAAAAGCATATTGTGGATTTGCCTTACATTGATGGATTTAATGAACAGGCTATTACTACCAAGGCTAGACCCAATAGTCTAGATTTAATGTCTTTCTAAATTGTATTAAACACCTCCTTTCTCAAACGCCCTAGCCTGCCCCCCACTGACATAGCCTCCCCGCACAGACGCATGATGCCGCCCCTCACGCCCATCCTAATCGCCCCCGTCACCCGTCTTAACGACCTCTCAATCCTAATGTCGTTTCCGCAAAAAAATATATATATTAAAAAATACGCGATGGAATTTCGATAAAAAGAGGGATGCAACACGAGGACTTCCCAGGGGGTCACCCATCCTAGTACTACTCTCGCCAAAGGACGCTTAACTTCGGAGTTCTGATGGGATCCGGTGGGTTAAAGCCGGTATGATCGCATCCATCTTCCCTACCACTCTAAATTCTATTAAACACCTTCTTTCTACAACGCCCTAGCCTGCCCCCCGCCGACATAGCTTTCCCGCACTGACGAATGATGCCGCCCGTCACGCCCATCCTAATCGCCCCCGTCACCCGTCTTAACGACGTCTCAATCCTAATTTTATATCCGCAAAAAAATATATATATTAAATAATACGCGACGGAATTTCGAAAAAAAAGAGGGATGCAACACGAGGACTTCCCATGGGGTCACCCATCCTAGTACTACTCTCGCCCAAGCACGCTTAACTTCGGAGTTCTGATGGGATCCGGTGCGTTAGTGCTGGTATGATCGCAACCATCTTTCCTACCACTCTAAATTGTATTAAACACCTCCTTTCTCCAACGCCCTAGCCTGCCCCCCACCGACATAGCCTCCCCGCACCGACGCATGATGCCGCCTGTCACGCCCAATCCTAATCGCCCCCGTCACCCGTCTTAACGACGTCTCAATCCTAATGTCGTTTCCGCAAAAAAATATATATATTAAAAAATACGCGCCGGAATTTCGATAAAAAAGAGGGATGCACCACGAGGACTTCCCAGGGGGTCACCCATCCTAGTACTACTCTCGCCCAAGCACGCTTAATTTCGGAGTTCTGATGGGATCCGGTGCGTTAGTGCTGGTATGATCGCATCCATCTTTCCTACCACTCTAAATTCTATTAAACACCTCCTTTCTACAACGCCCTAGCCTGCCCCCCACCGACATAGCTTTCCCGCACTGACGAATGATGCCGCCCGTCACGCCCATCATAATCGCCCCCGTCACCCGTCTTAACGACGTCTCAGTCCTAGTGTCGTTTCCGCAAAAAAATATTTATATTAAAAAATACGCGACGGAATTTCGATAAAAAAGAGGAATGCAACACGAGGACTTCCCACGGGGTCACCCATCCTAGTACTACTCTCGCCCAAGCACGCTTAACTTCGGAGTTCTGATGGATCCGGTGCGTTAGTGCTGGTATGATCGCATCCATCTTTCCTACCACTCTAAATTGTATTAAACACCTCCTTTCTCAAACGCCCTAGCCTGCCCCCCAACTGACATAGCCTCCCCGCACCGACGCATGGTGCCGCCCGTCACGCCCATCCTAATCGCCCCCGTCACCCGTCTTAACGACCTCTCAATCCTAATGTCGTTTCCGCAAAAAAATATATATATTAAAATATACGCAACGGAATTTCGATAAAAAAGAGGGATGCAACACGAGGACTTCCCAGGGGGTCACCCATCCTAGTACTACTCTCGCCCAAGGACGCTTAACTTCGGAGTTCTGATGGGATCCGGTGCGTTAATGCCGGTATGATTGCATCCATCTTTCCTACCACTCTAAATTGTATTAAACACCTCCTTTCTCCAACGCCCTAGCCTGCCCCCCACCGACATAGCTTTCCCGCACTGACGAATGATGCCGCCCGTCACGCCCATCATAATCGCCCCCGTCACCCGTCTTAACGACGTCTCAATCCTAATTTTATTTCCGCAAAAAAATATATATATTAAAAATACGCGACGGAATTTCGCAAAAAAGAGGGATGCAACACGAGGACTTCCCAGGGGGTCACCTATCCTAGTACTACTCTCGCCCAAGCACGCTTAACTTCGGAGTTCTGATGGGATCCGGTGCGTTAGTGCTGGTATGATCGCATCCATCTTTCCTACCACTCTAAATTTTATTAAACACCTCCTTTCTCCAACGCCCTAGCCTGCCCCCCACCGACATAGCCTCCCCGCACCGACGCATGATGCCGCCCGTCACGCCCATCCTAATCGCCCCGTCACCCGTTTAACGACCTCTCAATCCTAATGTCGTTTCCGCAAAAAAATATATATCTTTAAAAATACGCGACAGAATTTCGATAAAAAAGAGGGATGCAACACGAGGACTTCCCAGGGGTTCACCCATCCTAGTACTACTCTCGCCCAAGCACGCTTAACTTCGGAGTTCTGATGGGATCCGGTGCGTTAATGCTGGTATGATCGCATCAATCTTTCCTACCACTCTAAATTATATTAAACACCTCCTTTCTCCAACGCCCTAGCCTGCCCCCCACCGACATAGCTTTCCCGCACTGACGAATGATGCCGCCCGTCACGCCCATCATAATCGCCCCCGTCACCCGTCTTAACGACGTCTCAATCCTAATTTTATTTCCGCAAAAAAATATATATATTAAAAAATACGCGACGGAATTTCGCAAAAAAGAGGGATGCAACACGAGGACTTCCCAGGGGGTCACCTATCCTAGTACTACTCTCGCCCAAGCACGCTTAACTTCGGAGTTCTGATGGGATCCGGTGCATTAGTGCTGGTATGATCGCATCAATCTTTCCTACCACTCAAAATTCTATAAAACACCTCCTTTCTCCAACGCCCTAGCCTGCCCCCCACCGACATAGCCTCCCCACACTGACGTATGATGCCGCCCGTCACGCCCATCCTAATCGCCCTCGTCACCCGTCTTAACGACGTCTCAATCCGAATGTCGTTTCCGCAAAAAAATATATATATTAAAAAATACGCGACCGAATTTCGACAAAAAAAAGGATGCAACACGAGGACTTCCCAGGGGGTCAACCATCCTAGTACTACTCTCGCCCAAGCACGCTTAACTTCGGAGTTCTGATGGGATCCGGTGCGTTAATGCTGGTATGATCGCATCCATCTTTCCTACCACTCTAAATTCTATTAAACACCTCCTTTCTCCAACGCCCTAGCCTGACCCCCACCGACATAGCTTTCCCGCACTGACGAATGATGCCGCCCGTCACGCCCATCATAATCGCCCCCGTCACCCGTCTTAACGACGTCTCAATCCTAGTGTCGTTTCCGCAAAAAAATATTTATATTAGAAAATTCGCGACGGAATTTTGATAAAAAAGAGGAATGCAACACGAGGACTTCCCAGGGGGCCACCCATCATAGTACTACTCTCCGCCAAGTCACGCTTAACTTTCGGAGTTTCTGATGGGATCCGGTGCGTTAGTGCTGGTATGATCGCATCCATTCTTTCCTACCACTCTAAATGTATTAAACCACCTCCTTTCTCAAAACGCCCTAGCCTGCCCCCCACGATATAGCCTCCCCGCACAGACGCATGAATGCCGCCGCCTCACGCACCATCCTAATCGCCCCGTCACACGTCTTAACGACCTCAAGGTCAATCCCTAATGTCGTTTCCGCAAAAAAAATATATATTAAAAAATACGCGACACGGAAATTTCGATAAAAAAGAGGGATGCAACACGAGGACTTCCCAGGGGGTCACCCATCCTAGTACTACTCTCGCCCAAGCACGCTTAACTTCGGAGTTCTGATGGGATCCGGTGCGTTAATGCTGGTATGATCGCATCCAACTTTCCTACCACTCTAAATTCTATTAAACACCTCCTTTCTCCAACGCCCTAACCTGCACCCCACCGACATAGCTTTCCCGCACTGACGAATGATGACGCCCGTCACGCCCATCATAATCGCCCCCGTCACCCGTTTTAACGACGTCTCAATCCTAGTGTCGTTTCCGCAAAAAAATATTTATATTAAAAAATACGCGACGGAATTTCGATAAAAAAGAGGAATGCAACACGAGGACTTCCCAGGGGGTCACCCATCCTAGTACTACTCTCGCCCAAGCACGCTTAACTTCGGAGTTTTGATGGGATCCGGTGCGTTAATGCCGTATGATCGCATCCATCTTTTCCTAAACCACTGCTAATTCTATTAAACACAACCTCCTTTCTCCAAAGCCCTAGCCTGCCCCCCACCGACATAGCTTTCCCGCACTGACGAATGATGCCGCCCGTCACGCCCATCCTAATCGCCCCCGTCACCCGTCTGAACGACGTCTCAATCCTAATGTCGTTTCCGCAAAAAAATAAATATATTAAAAAATACGCGACGGAATTTCGATGAAAAAGAGTGATGCAACACGAGGACTTCCCAGGGGGTCACCCATCCTAGTACTACTCTCGCCCAAGCACGCTTAACTTCGGAGTTCTGATGGGATCCGGTGCGTTAATACTGGTATGATCGCATCCATCTTTCCTACCACTCTAAATTGTATGAAACACCTCCTTTCTCAAACGCCCTAGCCTGCCCCCCACTGATATAGCCTCCCCGCACAGACGCATGATGCCGCCCCTCACGCCCATCCTAA
>JAGDQO010003040.1:0-13805 GCA_018342035.1 Solanum appendiculatum | reverse complement strand
TTTCATTTTCGAATTTTTTATGAAGATTGGATATTTTAACTTCCATCTCCGGGGTTTTTTAAATTTGCTCAATTTTTTTAATTTTTATTTCTTCTTTGAGAAAATTAACATGTTGAGATAAAGAGTTTATTCTAAAAACGGTCTTATCTCTGATAAAATTACTTTCATCTTGAGAAAGAGTTTTAACAAATGGAAAATGTAACTCTTTTCCCAGAATGGAAGTAGTAATACAATTAAGATTAGTAATGAAAGGTTTTATCTGAGAGATAAAAGGAATTCCAAGAATTATGTCTTCATTAATATCTTCAGTGATAATAAAATCATTGGTCAAACAAATATTGTTATTGCAAATATGAGCGTTAGAAAGCTTATAATTAATTTTTAGCAATTCGCCAGTAGCAGAATATAATTTGGAAGTACTTTTCTCTAAGTACTTTGTAGGAACAATACCCTTAACAATGCAATTTCTATCTGCACCACTGTCGAGCAAAGCAATTTTATTAATAAAAAAATTCTTACTAACAACAATTTTGATAGGAATATGATGACTCTGAGGTCTAACAGAAGTAATAACATCGATACCTGGACAAGAGGTAGTCGCGATATCAGGAGTAGGTGTGGCAGAAAGATCAATATTAAAAGGAGGATAATCTAGGTTATCCCTTTCAGGGATATCATCTATTTCTTCATCGAGATTTTGTTTATCAATCTCTTTGAGGATTTTATCAGTAATGACATCAGTTTCGACTTTCCCAAGTCTAGATTTAATGTCTTTGATTTCTTCTTTGAGAGTCTTAACTTCTCTATGAAGATCAGAAATAGTAGGTTCAGCATTTCTTTCGAACCTATTTATGATTTGTTTCATGCTGAAAGGTTCAACCATAGTACGAGCTTTAGGTTTTTCCTTTTGGTTGAGAATGAGATTCTTGAGTTCTACAAGATATTTTTTCCTAGCTTCTTCATTATCAATATGTTCGATAATGTCGAAGAGAGCTTCTTTAGAGTCGTTACTAAGGACTCTGATTTGAGGAATAGTTTCACAAACACAGAAAGCCTCCGTACAATTGCAATCTTTTCCTGATTGACTAGAATCTGAATCATAATCGACGTTGATATCTTCTTCGTCGCTATATTCAGCAAAGTTATTTGAAGAATCGGATAAAGGTTCTTCAAGAATAGAAAAAAGTTTTTCTTTTGTTGCCTCGTCTATTTCAAGACTGTTGATCTTCTTCTGTTTTCCAGATCTGCATTCACTAGCTCTATGGCCAGATTTTCCACAAGTCCAACATACATCCTCTTTGGATTTCTTAAATCCTTTTCTTCCTTTTCTTCTTTTTGAAGATTTCTTATATTCCTTATCAGAAGTTCTTCTAGATTTGCTGCGATGAGTTTTCTTGCTATCTTTGCTTTCCTTTCTTATTTTTCTAGAAGGAGGGGTTAAAGTAACAAATCCGAAGTCTTGGCAGAAACTTCCCAATTCTCTTCTAGACGAAGATTTTTCCTTTTTAAGTTGATGCTTCAACTTAATGTCGGTGCAAAGTTCTAATCCTACAGTGTTTATTACACTAATAAGATCACCATATGTCATTTGATCATAAGGAATTTTTCCATCATTCCTATCTTGGATTTTGGTTCTTACCTTATCGGCAAAGAGAGGAGGGAGACCGCTATCAAATCTTTCTTTCCAAAAGTCTAAGTTACAGTCTGGTCTAATCATAACCTTTTGCATAAAATTATACTTATACCAGGTGAAATCATCTAAAGAAGGACAACTAATATTGTTAAGGATTTGGAGACTCCTATCCTGAAACAACTTTGGTTCTCCTATAAAATGTTTAGCAATGTGGTATAGAAGGGTAGCACATGCATCTTCTTTAACCACTTCAGTTGGAACTTCAGTAGTTCCCTCCATCTTAACTACTATCTCAGTAGCATGAGCTTCATAGATAATTTTCTTAGTTTCTTCTGAAACATAATTATCCCACCAATGTTTAATCATACCAGTAAATCCTGCAACAATCATAGAAGCAGCTTCCTTATCAGATGAATTTCTTATTTTATAAGCTGTGATTGCTATTCCCATCTCGTGGAGCTTGTTGTATATTTGATGTTCTGCAAGACCATCTATGTTCCATTCAGTAATACTACTTCCTTCATGAGAAGAAGTGGATAGAAAAGCATTTTCCTCATACTGGAGATCAGGGAAGGAAGGTCTTTTATGATAGTTTTTTCGGTTATGAAATCTATCATTGGAGAGTTTTTGGACAAGATCATCTTTTTCTTTTATGGTAGCAACTTTTTTACCACCAATAACGGATTGACGAAATTCTTCTGTAGTAGGGATGGAAGAGGTTTTCTTATTTTTTCCCGATATAGAGAAATTGGCAAGTTTTTCATTGATTTTATCTAAAATATTGTCAGATATATCAAAGGTATTTTTGAGCTTAGGATAATTTTCTCTGGAAAATTCATTGATTTTGAATATAGGATTTGGGTCTATTTTCTGACTCACGTTTGTAGAAGATAGAGGGACAGGCCTTCCTGAAAAAGAGGCTCTTTCTTTGGAATCTTCAATTTGTCTAGAAACGACATGAAGAGTTTGATTTGTATAATTATTCTGTTCTATAATCTTGTTGATTTCAAGATTGGTGGCAAGGACAGAAGGTTTTTCTTCAGAGAGGATTTTGAAAGGAGAAGCTTTTATAATAGTTCGGGAAATAGGGATATTTATTCCTTCAAGAGGAGGAGTAATGCTTTCAACAACCTTGTTTGAAGTAGTATACCATTTATTGATAATGACTTTAAGAGAGTCTTTCTGATTATCAATTTTGCCGGTCATTTCAAACCATTTGAAGAAATCTATTTCACATTGGCTTCTTTTCATATCCAACATCCAAGAGTTTGCAAAATTCTCTCTTTCTTTGAGAGTATAAGTAGCCTTATACCAATCTCTGTTGATTTGGTTATGAGGATGAGTCCAAGATTCTTGCAGAGTCTGAGGATTAGGAATAAAATCTTTTTCAGATTTGATCATCTTTAAATGATCAGGTATAGAATCTTTTTGATTTGGAGGTGGTTCCATTTCACTGGTTGTAGGACTACCAGGGATTTCTTGATAAAAAACTTTAGGGACATTTCCCGAAAAATCCACACCAGTAACTTTTCCTTTGTCATTATCTCTTCGGATAAGTTTTTCATCTTCATCATCCTCCGGGGTTTTTGAAGAAGAGGGTGGGTGAGGAGCAGTCCTCGAAGGAGCAGATGGCGAATAAGGAGCCATCCTAGCTGGGACAGACGAACAAGACGCTCTTCTAGAAGCAGTTCTGGATAAAGAATTCTCAAGGAATTTTAGATCTATAGAACCATCAGGGTATTGAATTACCCTTTCAATACGAGATCTCTCTGAATGAGAGGAAAAGGGTTGAGTGATTGCATCAAAATGCCATTCATCGTTAGACAGAATGTCATTCCAATTGATCAATCTAGGGACGAATATTGAACTATGCTCATGATTGGCCTCCATAAGCATAGTTACACCCTTTTGGCTCTCAATTCGAGCCTTTGGTGCAAGAGTAGTAGACATAAGCCGATAATATACTCTGTAAATAATCGCTATTTCTCGAGTATTGGCTTTGCTATTAAGATTTTTAGTTTTTACATTGAGTGTCAAAGAATCCATGACATTAGGATCATTAATGTCTATTGAAAAGTTAGGATAACAATTAAAGTAAACCGGGCCATCGGCTAGATTACTTTGAAGAACACCTAACAGCGAATCATCAAAATTAAGAAATCTGTCATCTCTAAGGAGGACACAAATAGGAATATCTAAGCCTTTCCTGAACAGGGGCTTAACAGCAACTTGCACTAAACCAATATGCAAATAATTGAATTTATTTTTATAACGATTAATATCGTTAGCATTCAACAAACGAATAATTTCAAGAGAATTATTGATAGCAACAGTTGATTCACAAGTTTTAATATTGTGATTAACAAATAAATTAAATTTACCTAAATGATAAATAGCCTTAAAAGGTTCTTCTGGTATATTCCAGTTTTGAAGATCATTTTCAAGCTTAGCAATCTTAGTTGCTTGGGAGGATAAATTAACACTGTTTAAAATATGCTGGTTGGTTTCCATTTTTAAACGATACTGTCTTAAGGACTTATAGACAAAATTATATCAAATATAAACAGATAATTCAAGCATGATCAATCAATAATAATATAAAAATATGCAAAGAGATATTAAAGATCTAGATCTTAGTTTCTAAGGGAGGTTCTCTTGGTTTTACATCTGTTCTTTCTCTAGAGTTATCTTGGCTACGGGATCACCATACAAGGTCTAATGCTCTCCTAGCTTGACGACCTATTCAATTCGGCTAGCCAACGTATGAACCGGGTATTATTCGGTTACCTCACACACTTAGAGAAGAATGAACACCTCACACCAGTTATAGAAACAAGATTAAGAACATAATATCAAATAACATATTAAAATATTAAAATAGATTAGTCAAAGCTTAAATAATCAATTCATAAATTAATATAAATTTTGTCATGCCCCAGACAGTATATGTACTTAGCTGCTCATGCTAGGTACGTATACTGCCAACATGGCTCTGATACCAATAACGGATCGGCGGTAATCCTCCGAAGTTGTATTAGTAAAATACGACAAGATTTATACGAAGAACAACAAAGATTAATAAAAACTCACAGATTTTTATTTATATGAACATCAACATGAAAGAGCTACAGGCGGAAGCATTAAAAACATAGGGAGAGAGAGAGAGGTTTTCAGTATTGGGTACAATAGCTGATGCCTTCACTAATGAGAGAGTCCCTTCTTTTATAGAGTAAGAAGATGCTCTTTACATTATTTGACCGTCTATTGTCGGTTGAGTGGGGCTAGCTTTTACTTAAAGTAAAGTATTAGATTCCTTTTTAGGAATAGTAAAATGTCTCCTTTTGAAAAGTAATTCCGACCTTTGGCCTCTACTTTTCTGCAGAGTCAAGTTGCTATTCATAATCAGGGTCCACATAAGACTGTGCAATTCCTTTTAGGTCGCACATGTCTCCATTACTGCTGCCCGAAGATGCTGCATCACTGACGAGTTGCATGATTTGTTGTTCTGTATAATCTTCAAGATTATCCATAGCTTTTTTAAGTTTAGCTTTAAGTTCTTCTTTTGAAGTCTTGGTTTTACCAGGTTTGACAACTGGAGTATTAACGATGGGTCTTCCAACTGGCTTGGGAGTCCATCCTTTGATCATAACCTCTTTAGCTAAGAAACGGATTTTATCTATTTCTACCTTGGTAAAATTCAAAGAAATAATATAAGAAATTCTTTTCTGAATAAAGAACTTACATAATTTAATATATTCTGGGAGAGTAGATATCTCCGGATTATTCTGAAACTCACTGAACTTGACGTGGAATTGTTGTGGCAATATCTGCAAATTTCCCCCAAAGATGTTCCACCATTCGTAGAACCATTTGGGAATAATTGATTTAATTACCTGGGGGCAATATTTGACGAACCAAGTATGTCTTGGTCGGAGATACATGAAGTTAAACCAAGCTGATTTGTAATCATGCCAATTGTAAGTTTGTGGCCTATGAGGCATTGTTAATGACACTGGAGTGTGTAAATGATCCGTATACCATTCGAACGGAGACAAGATTCTCTTGATTGTGAATCTGGAGTATCTGATAAAGTCAGGGTTTTGATCATCCCTGTTATATTCAATCTCGATGGATTCGGTATCTACCAGAATAGCTTCATAAAATTTTCTGGTTTTGTAGGAACAGTCTGTATCAACAAAGTTGCCATCTGTGTAGCAAGGCTTGATAAGAGTACTAACTTCAAAGTTTTCAAATTCTCTAACTAAAGCAAGTAGAGGTAACATTTGGTTTGTTACAAAATCAAATTTTTCTTCTTTTGGAATAGAAGTTTGAGTAGGAGTGGGAGTAAGTATTTCAGGCTTAACAGCTTGGGCAAAAGACTCAGGGGTCTTCATAGTATAATTGTCTTTGGTTTGGACATTAGAGCTTGAAGCTCCTGGAGTTAGAGGTCTGTTTGGCCTTAATTGTATCAACTTGGTAGGATTGGGAGGAGGAAGAGCAGGCAATTTGGGATAGTCTGCCAACATAGTGAATCTATTGTCAAATACCGGTCTTTGTGGGGTTTTTGCCGGTGTCATTGGAGGTAAGACGAATGGTTTCGTCAGAGGTTTTCCTTCTTTCGAAGGAGTATTAGGCTTGAAAGGCCTCATTTTTTCCCTGTAAAAATTCTCTTGTTAGAAAATCAGGTAAAGAGTTATTTTCTCCTTTTATAAAATCTATTTGAAAATCAAAGCTAGATAATAGAGCTTGCCATCTAGCAAATATTTGTTTTGAAACAAGATTTTTTACATCCTTTTGTAAAATTTCTTTAGCTGATTTACAATCAACTCTTAATAAAAATTCTTTATTAATTAAGTCATCTTGAAATTTTGTGATACATAGCACTATAGACAAGATTTCCTTTTTAACAGTGGAATAATTCTTCTGGGCAGAATTCCAGATTCCAGAAGTGAACCTAACTAATTGTTCAGGGGATTCTAAGGATTTTCTTTGTTTAAGAATACCTCCATAACCAATATCTGACGCATCGGTTTCTACGATCATAAAGTCATTAGGATTAGGAATACCTAGACATGGAAGACTTTGAACTAATTTCTTAATGGCTATAACAGCCTGAGTTTGTTCAATTCCCCAAGGAATTGGAGTCTTCTTAAGCCTTTTATATAAAGGTTCACAGGTTTGTCTGACTTTTGGTATGAAATCAGCCACATAGTTTAAGCTTCCCAAAAATCTCTGCAATTGGGTTTTGTCAATAATTTCATCAGGGAATTTGGATGAGAACTCGATGGCTCTACAAATAGGTTTATAGCTTCCTTGGTAAAGATCATGACCTAAGAATCTAATCTTAGTTTGAAAAAGCTTAGTCTAGATTTAATGTCTTTGATTTCTTCTTTGAGAGTCTTAACTTCTCTATGAAGATCAGAAATAGTAGGTTCAGCATTTCTTTCGAAGTCTAGATTTAATGTCTTTGATTTCTTCTTTGAGAGTCTTAACTGCGCTAATCCTACTATTTCTGATCTTCATAGAGAAGTTAAGACTCTCAAAGAAGAAATCAAAGACATTAAATCTAGACTAAGCTTTTTCAAACTAAGATTAGATTTGTAGGTCATGATCTTTACCAAGGAAGCTATAAACCTATTTGTAGAGCCATCGAGTTCTCATCCAAATTATACTTATAAATCTTGTCGTATTTTCCACAAGTCCAATATATGTACTTTGTCATATTTGCAATAACAATATTTGTTTGACCAATGATTTTATTATCACTGAAGATATTAATGAAGACATAATTCTTGGAATTCCTTTTATCTCTCAGATAAAACCTTTCATTACTAATCTTAATGGTATTACTACTTCCATTCTGGGAAAAGAGTTACATTTTCCATTTGTTAAAACTCTTTCTCAAGATGAAAGTAATTTTATCAGAGATAAGACCGTTTTTAGAATAAACTCTTTATCTCAACATGTTAATTTTCTCAAAGAAGAAATAAAAATTAAAAAAATTGAGCAAATTTTAAAAACCCCGGAGATGGAAGTTAAAATATCCAATCTTCATAAAAAATTCGAAAATGAAATTTGCTCTGATTTTCCAAATGCATTCTGGGAAAGAAAAAAGCATATTGTGGATTTACCTTACATTGATGGATTTAATGAACAGGCTATTACTACTAAGGCTAGACCTATTCAAATGAATCATGAATTACTTGATTATTGTAAAATAGAAATTGATAATTTATTAAAAAATAAAATTATTAATGTTTCTAAATCTCCTTGGAGTTGCTCTGCTTTCTATGTTAACAATAGTGCTGAAAAAGAAAGAGGAGCACCTAGACTCGTTATTAATTATAAACCTTTAAATGCTGTTTTGAAATGGATTAGGTATCCTATACCTAATAAAAGAGATTTGTTAAAAAGAACTTATAAGGCTAATGTCTATAGTAAGTTTGATATGAAATCTGGTTTTTGGCAAATACAAATTGCTGATAAAGATAAATATAAAACTGCTTTCAATGTCCCGTTTGGACAATATGAATGGAATGTCATGCCTTTTGGGTTAAAAAATGCCCCATCTGAATTTCAAAATATTATGAATAACATTTTCAATAATTATAGCTACATGTCCATTGTTTATATTGATGATGTGCTTATCTTCTCTGATGATATTGATTCTCATTTCAAGCATCTTAATACTTTCTTTAAGATTGTTAAGATAAATGGTCTAGTAGTCAGTGCCAAGAAGATTAAGCTTTTTCAAACTAAGATTAGATTCTTAGGTCATGATCTTTACCAAGGAAGCTATAAACCTATTTGTAGAGCCATCGAGTTCTCATCCAAATTCCCTGATGAAATTATTGACAAAACCCAATTGCAGAGATTTTTGGGAAGCTTAAACTATGTGGCTGATTTCATACCAAAAGTCAGACAAACCTGTGAACCTTTATATAAAAGGCTTAAGAAGACTCCAATTCCTTGGGGAATTGAACAAACTCAGGCTGTTATAGCCATTAAGAAATTAGTTCAAAGTCTTCCATGTCTAGGTATTCCTAATCCTAATGACTTTATGATCGTAGAAACCGATGCGTCAGATATTGGTTATGGAGGTATTCTTAAACAAAGAAAATCCTCAGAATCCCCTGAACAATTAGTTAGGTTCACTTCTGGTATCTGGAATTCTGCCCAGAAGAATTATTCCACTGTTAAAAAGGAAATCTTGTCTATAGTGCTATGTATCACAAAATTTCAAGATGACTTAATTAATAAAGAATTTTTATTAAGAGTTGATTGTAAATCAGCTAAAGAAATTTTACAAAAGGATGTAAAAAATCTTGTTTCAAAACAAATATTTGCTAGATGGCAAGCTCTATTATCTAGCTTTGATTTTCAAATAGATTTTATAAAAGGAGAAAATAACTCTTTACCTGATTTTCTAACAAGAGAATTTTTACAGGGAAAGAATGAGGCCTTTCAAGCCTAATACTCCTTCGAAAGAAGGAAAACCTCTGACGAAACCATTCGTCTTACCTCCAATGACACCGGCAAAAACCCCACAAAGACCGGTATTTGACAATAGATTCACTATGTTGGCAGACTATCCCAAATTGCCTGCTCTTCCTCCTCCCAATCCTACCAAGTTGATACAATTAAGGCCAAACAGACCTCTAACTCCAGGAGCTTCAAGCTCTAATGTCCAAACCAAAGACAATTATACTATGAAGACCCCTGAGTCTTTTGCCCAAGCTGTTAAGCCTGAAATACTTACTCCCACTCCTACTCAAACTTCTATTCCAAAAGAAGAAAAATTTGATTTTGTAACAACCCAAATGTTACCTCTACTTGCTTTAGATAGAGAATTTGAAAACTTTGAAGTTAGTACCCTTATCAAGCCTTGCTACACAGATGGCAACTTTGTTGATACAGACTGTTCCTACAAAACCAGAAAATTTTATGAAGCTATTCTGGTAGATACCGAATCCATCGAGATTGAACATAACAGGGAAGATCAAAACCCTGACTTTATCAGATACTCCAGATTCACAATCAAGAGAATCTTGTCTCCGTTCGAATGGTATACGGATCATTTACACACTCCAGTGTCATTAACAATGCCTCATAGGCCACCAACTTACAATTGGCATGATTACAAATCAGCTTGGTTTAACTTCATGTATCTCCGACCAAGACATACTTGGTTCGTCAAATATTGCCCCCAGGTACTTAAATCAATTATTCCCAAATGGTTCTACGAATGGTGGAACATCTTTGGGGGAAATTTGCAGATATTGCCACAACAATTCCACGTCAAGTTCAGTGAGTTTCAAGAATATTCGGAAGTATATATCTACTCTTGCCACCAGAAGATAATATTAAATTATGATAAAGTCATGCTACTTTTTAATTCAGAAAAGAATTTCTTATATTATTTCTTGGAATTTTACCAAGGTAGAAATAGATAAAATCCGTTTCTTAGCTAAAGAGGTTATGATCAAAGGATGTACTCCCAAGCCAGTTGGAAGACCCATCGTTAATACTCCAGTTGTCAAACCTGGTAAAACCAAGACGTCAAAAGAAGAACTTAAAGCTAAACTTAAAAAAGCTATGGATAATCTTGAAGATTATACAGAACAACAAATCATGCAACTCGTCAGTGATGCAGCATCTTCGGGCAGCAGTAATGGAGACATGTGCGACCTAAAAGGAATTGCACAGTCGTATGTGGACCCTGATTATGAATAGCAACTTGACTCTTCAGAAAAGTAGAGGCCAAAGGTCGGAATTACTTTATTCCTAAAAAGGAATCTAATACTTCACTTTAAGTAAAAGCTAGCCCCACTCAACCGACAATAGACGGTCAAATAATGTAAAGAGCATCTTCTTACTCTATAAAAGAAGGGACTCTCTCATTAGTGAAGGCATCAGCTATTGTACCCAATACTGAAAACCTCTCTCTCTCTCTCCCTATGTTTTTAATGCTTCCGCCTGTAGCTCTTTCATGTTGATGTTCATATAAATAAAAATCTGTGAGTTTTTATTAATCTTTGTTGTTCTTCGTATAAATCTTGTCGTATTTTACTAATACAACTTCGGAGGATTACTGCCGATCCGTTATTGGTATCAGAGCCATGTTGGCAGTATACGTACCTAGCATGAGCAGCTAAGTACATATACTGTCTGGGGCATGACAAAATTTATATTAATTTATGACTTGATTATTTAAGCTTTGATTAATCTATTTTAATATTTTAATATGTTAATTGATATTATGTTCTTAATCTTGTTTCTATAACTGGTGTGAGGTGTTCATTCTTCTCTAAGTGTGTGAGGTAACCGAATAATACCCGGTTCATACGCTGGCTAGCCGAATTGAATAGGTCGTCAAGCTAGGAGAGCATTAGACCTTGTATGGTGATCCCGTAGCCAAGATAACTCTCGAGAAAGAACAGATGTAAAACCAAGAGAACCTCCCTTAGAAACTAAGATCTAGATCTTTAATATCTCTTTGCATATTTTTATATTATTATTGATTGATCATGCTTGAATTATCTGTTTATATTTGATATAATTTTGTCTATAAGTCCTTAAGACAGTATTGTTTAAAAATGGAAACCAACCAGCATATTTTAAACAGTGTTAATTTATCCTCCCAAGCAACTAAGATTGCTAAGCTTGAAAATGATCTTCAAAACTGGAATATACCAGAAGAACCTTTTAAAGCTATTTATCATTTAGGTAAATTTAATTTATTTGTTAATCACAATATTAAAACTTGTGAATCAACTGTTGCTATCAATAATTCTCTTGAATTATTCGTTTGTTGAATGCTAACGATATTAATCGTTATAAAAATAAATTCAATTATTTGCATATTGGTTTAGTGCAAGTTGTTGTTAAGCCCCTGTTCAGGAAAGGCTTAGATATTCCTATTTGTGTCCTCCTTAGAGATGACAGATTTCTTAATTTTGATGATTTGCTGTTAGGTGTTCTTCAAAGTAATCTAGCCGATGGTCCGGTTTATTTTAATTGTTATCCTAACTTTTCAATAGACATTAATGATCCTAATGTCATGGATTCTTTGACACTCAATGTCAAAACTAAAAATCTTAATAGCAAAGCCAATGCTCGAGAAATAGCGATTATTTACAGAGTATATTATCGGCTTATGTCTACTACTCTTGCACCAAAGGCTCGAATTGAGAGCCAAAAGGGTGTAACCATGCTTATGGAGGCCAATCATGAGCATAGTTCAATATTCGTCCCTAGATTGATCAATTGGAATGACATTCTGTCTAACGATGAATGGAATTTTGATGCAATCACTCAACCCTTTTCCTCTCATTCAGAGAGATCTCGTATTGAAAGGGTAATTCAATACCCTGATGGTTCTATAGATCTAAAATTCCTTGAGAATTCTTTATCCAGAACTGCTTCTAGAAGAGCGTCTTGTTCGTCTGTCCCAGCTAGGATGGCTCCTTATTCGCCATCTGCTCCTTCGAGGACTGCTCCTCACCCACCCTCTTCTTCAAAAACCCCGGAGGATGATGAAGATGAAAAACTTATCCGAAGAGATAATGACAAAGGAAAAGTTACTGGTGTGGATTTTTTGGGAAATGTCCCTAAAGTTTTTTATCAAGAAATCCCTGGTAGTCCTACAGCCAGTGAAATGGAACCACCTCCAAATCAAAAAGATTCTATACCTGATCATTTAAAAATGATCAAATCTGAAAAGGATTTTATTCCTAATCCTCAGACTCTGCAAAAATCTTGGACTCATCCTCATAACCAAATCAACAGAGATTGGTATAAGGCTACTTATACTCTCAAAGAAAGAGAGAATTTTGCAAACTCTTGGATGTTGGATATGAAAAGAATCCACTGTGAAATAGATTTCTTCAAATGGTTTGAAATGACCGGCAAAATTGATAATCAGAAAGACTCTCTTAAAGTCATTATCAATAAATGGTATACTACTTCAAACAAGGTTGTTGAAAGCATTACTCCTCCTCTTGAAGGAATAAATATCCCTATTTCCGGAACTATTATAAAAGCTTCTCCTTTCAAAATCCTCTCTGAAGAAAAACCTTCTGTCCTTGCCACCAATCTTGAAATCAACAAGATTATAGAACAGAATAATTATACAAATCAAATTCTTCATGTCGTTTCTAGACAAATTGAAGATTCCAAAGAAAGAGCCTCTTTTTCAGGAAGGCCTGTCCCTCTATCTTCTACAAACGTGAGTCAGAAAATAGACCCAAATCCTATATCCAAAATCAATGAATTTTCCAGAGAAAATTATCCTAAGCTCAAAAATACCTTTGATATATCTGACAATATTTTAGATAAAATCAATGAAAAACTTGCCAATTTCTCTATATCGGGAAAAAATAAGAAAACCTCTTCCATCCCTACTACAGAAGAATTTCGTCAATCCGTTATTGGTGGTAAAAAAGTTGCTACCATAAAAGAAAAAGATGATCTTGTCCAAAAACTCTCCAATGATAGATTTCATAACCGAAAAAACTATCATAAAAGACCTTCCTTCCCTGATCTCCAGTATGAGGAAAATGCTTTTCTATCCACTTCTTCTCATGAAGGAAGTAGTATTACTGAATGGAACATAGATGGTCTTGCAGCACATCAAATATACAACAAGCTCCACGAGATGGGAATAGCAATCACAGCTTATAAAATAAGAAATTCATCTGATAAGGAAGCTGCTTCTATGATTGTTGCAGGATTTACTGGTATGATTATACATTGGTGGGATAATTATGTTTCAGAAGAAACTAAGAAAATTATCTATGAAGCTCATGCTACTGAGATAGTAGTTAAGATGGAAGGAACTACTGAAGTTCCAACTGAAGTGGTTAAAGAAGATGCATGTGCTACCCTTCTATACAACATTGCTAAACATTTTATAGGAGAACCAAAATTGTTTCAGGATAGGAGTCTCCAAATCCTTAACAATATTAGGTGTCCTTCTTTAGATGATTTCACCTGGTATAAGTATAATTTTATGCAAAAGGTTATGATTAGACCAGACTGTAACTTAGACTTTTGGAAAGAAAGATTTGTTAGCGGTCTCCCTCCTCTCTTTGCCGATAAGGTAAGAACCACAATCCAAGATAGGAATGATGGAAAAATTCCTTATGATCAAATGACATATGGTGATCTTATT
>JAGDQO010003039.1:10000-19767 GCA_018342035.1 Solanum appendiculatum | reverse complement strand
ATATTCCCGCTCTGGGCCTATTTTGAACCTCAAAATGCCGACGTTTGCCCCTCGGGACAAACTCACGCCACTGATAAGGTTTTAAGGGACCCCCAAAAAAACTTTCGACAAAAAATCCGTCCGGACCTCCAATCACCAAAAATACGTGGACTATAGTACACGAAAAATGGCAAATATGGCAATATTCCAACTTTGGGCCTATTTTAAACCTCAAAATGCCGACGTTTGACCTTCGGGTCTAACTCACGCCATTGATAAGGTTTTTACAGACCCTCACAAAAGCTTTCGGCCAAAAATCCATCCGGAACTCCTATCACCAAAAATCTGTGGACTATAATACACGGAAAACGGCAAATATGGCCATATTCCCGCTCTGGGCCTTTTTGAACCTCAACATGCCGACGTTTGCAACTCGGGACCAACTCACGCCATTAAAAAGTTCTTAACAGACCCCCGCAAGAAACTTTTGCAAAAAATATGTCCAGACGTTTTATCACCAATCATCTATGCACTATAGTCCACGAAAAATGGCAAATATGGTCATATTCCCACTCCGGCCTATTTTGAACATCAAAATGCAGACGTTTGCCCTCGGGACAAACTCACGCCATTCATAAGGTTTTAACGGACCCCCAAAAAAACTTTCTGTCAAAATTCCGTGCGGACATCCCAACTACAAAAATCTGTGGAATATAGTACGCAAAAAAGGGCAAATATAGCCATATTCCCCCTTTGGGCCTATTTTGAACATCAAAATGCAGACGTTTGCCCCTCTGGACCAACACACGCCATTAATAAGGTCTTAACGGACCCTCACAAAAAATTTCGACCACAAATCCATTCGTACCTCCTATCACAAAAATTTCGTGAACTATAGTACACGAAAAACGGCAAATATGGCCATATTCCCGCTCTGGGCCTTTTTTGAACCTCAAAATCCAGACGTTTGCCCCTCGGGACCAACTCACGCCATTTATAAGGTCATAACGGACCTCCACAAAAATTTTGGGTCAAAAATCCGTCCGTACCTCCTATCACAAAAAATTTATGGATTATTGTACACAAACTACGGCAAATGTAGCCATATTCTCGCTCTGGGCCTATTTTGAACTTCAAAATGACGACGTTTGCCCCTCGGGAACAACTCACACCACTTACAAGGTCTTAACGGATCCGTACAAAAAATTTGTGCAAAAAATCCGTTCGAACCTCGTTTCACAAAAAATCTGTGTACTATAATATACGAAAAACTGCAAATATGGCCATATTCCCGCTTTGGGCCTGTTTTGAACTTCAAAATTCCGACGTTTGCGCCTCGGGACAACCTCACGCCATTAAAAAGGTCTTAACGGACCCCCACAAGAAATTTCGGCAAAATATCTATCCAGACCTTCTATCACCAAAAATGTGTGAACTATAGTACACGGAAAATGACAAATATGGCCCTATTCCCACTCTGGGCCTATTTTGAACCTCAAAATGCAAACACTTACCCCTCGGGACAAACTCACATCATTAGTAAGGTCTTAACGGACCCCCTCAAAAATTTTCAGCCAAAAATCCGTTCGGAGCTCCCATCACCAAAAATCTATGGACTATAATACACGAAAAATGACAAATATGGCCATATTCCCGCTCTGGGCCTATTTTGAACATCAAAATGCAGATGTTTTCCCCTCTGGACCAATACACTCCATTTAAAAAGTCTTAACGAACCCCTACAAAAATTTCCAGCCAAAAATCCATCCAAACCTCTTTTTATCAAAAATACGTGGACTATAGTACACGGAAAATGGCAAATATGGTCATATTCCCGCTCTGGGCCTATTTTTCACATCAAAATGCAGACGCTTGCCCCTCTGGACCAACACACGCCATTAATAAGGTTTTAACGGACCCCCATAAAAGATTTCAGCCAAAAATCCATCCGTACCTCCTATTACCAAAAATCTGTGGACTATAGTACACGGAAAACGCCAAATATGGCCATATTCCCGCTCTGGGCCTATTTTTAACCTCAAATTGCAGACGTTTGCCCCTCTAGACCAACACACGGCATTAATAAGGTCTTAACGGACCCCCATAAAAAATTTCAGCAAAAAATCCATCCGGACCTCCTATCACAAAAAATCCGTCCGGACCTCCTATCACAAAAAATCCGTGGACTATAGTACACGAAAAACGGCAAATATGGTCATATTCCTGCCCTGGGCTTATTTTGAACCTGAAAATGCTGACGTTTACTCCTTGGGACCAAATCACGCAATTTATAAGGTCTTAAAGGACCCCCGCAGGAAATATCGGCCAAAAATCCGTTCGGACCTCCAATCACATAAAATCAGTGGATTATATTACACGGAAAATGGAAAATATGGCCATATTCCCGCTCTCGGCCTATTTTGAACCTCAAAATGCCGACGTTTGCCCCTCGGGTCCAACTCACGCCATTGATAAGGTTTTTTCAGACCCCCACAAAAGATTTCGGCCAAAAATCCATCCGGAACTCCTATCACCAAAAATCTGTGGACGATAATACACGGAAAACGGTAAATATGGTCATATTCCTGCTCTGGGGCTTTTTGAACCTCAACATGCCGACGTTTGCGCCTCGGGACCAACTTACGCCATTAAAAAGGTCTTAACAGACACCCGCAAGAAACTTTTCCAAAAAATATATCCAGACGTTTTATCACCAATCATCTAAGTCCACGGAAAATGGCAAATATGGCCATATTCTCACTCTGGCCTATTTTGAACATCAAAATGCAGTCGTTTGCTCCTCGGGACAAACTCATGCCATTCAAAAGGTCTTAACGGATCCCCACAAAATATTTTGGCCAAAAATCCATCCGGACCTCCTATCACAATAAATCTGTGGACTATAGTACACGGAAAACGATAAATATGGCCATATTCCCGGTTTGGGCCTATTTTGAACCTCGGAATGCCGACGTTTTCCACTTGGGTCCAACTCACGCCACTGATAAGGTTTGAACGGACCCCCACAAAAACTTTCGACAAAAATTCCATCCGGAACTCCTATCACTAAAAATCTGTGGACTATAGTACAAAAAAAACGGCAAATATGACCATATTCCTGCTCTGTGCCTTTTTGAACCACAAAATGCAGACGTTTACCCCTCGGGACCAAATCACGCCATTAAAAAGGTCTTAACGGATACACACAAGAAATATCGGCATAAAATCTGTCCGGACCTTCTTTCTACAAAAATCTGTGGACTATAGTACATGGAAAATGGCAAATATGGCCATATTCCCACTCTGGGCCTATTTTGAACCTCAAAATCCAGACGTTTTCCCCTCGGGACTAACTCACGCCATTGATAAGGTCTTATAGAACAACCAAAAAAATTTTGGGCGAAAAATCCATCCAGACCTCCTGTCACAAAAAATCTGTGGACCATAGTACACGAAAAACGGTAAATATAGCCATATTCTCGCTCTGGGCCTATTTTGAACTTCAAAATGCCAACGTTTACCCCTTGGGACCAACTCACACCACTGATAAGGTCTTAACGGATCCTTTTAAAAAGTTTGTGCAAAAAATTCATCCGAACCTCCTATCACCAGTAATCCGTGGACTATAGTACACGGAAAACTTCAAATATGGCTATATTCCCTCTCTAGGCCTGTTTTGAACCTCAAAATGCCGACGTTTGCACCTCGGGACCAACTCATGCCATTAAAAAGGTCTTAACGGACCCCCACAAGAAATTTCAGCAAAAAATTTGTTCGGACCTTCTATCACAAAAAATGTGTGGACTATAGTACACGGAAAATGACAAATATGACCATATTACCACTCTGGCCTATTTTGAACCTCAAAATGCAGACGTTTACCCCTCGTGACAAACTCACACCATTCATCGGGTCTTAACGGACCCCCACTAAAAGTTTCTGCCCAAAATCCGTTCGGAGCTCCCATCACCAAATATACGTGGACTATAGTACACGAAAAACGGCTAATATGGCCATATTCCCGCTCTGGGCCTATTTAGAACATCAAAATGCAGACGTTTGCCCCTCTGGACCAATACACGCCATTAATAAGGTCTTAACGAACCCCCAGAAAAGATTTCAGCCAAAAATCCATCCGTACCTCCTATTACCAAAAATCTGTGGACTATAGTACACGGAAAACGGCAAATATGGCCATATTCCCGCTCTGGGCCTATTTTTAACCTCAAATTGCAGACGTTTGCCCCTCTGGACCAACACACGACATTAATAGGGTCTTACCGGACCCCCATAAAAAATTTCAGCAAAAACTCCGTCCAGACATCCTATCACAAAAAATCCGTGGACTATAGTACACGGAAAACGGCAAATATGGTAATATTCCCGCTCCGGGCCTATTTTGAACCTCAAAAATGCCGACAGTTACTCCTCGGGACCAACTCACGCAATTTAAAAGGTCTTAAAGGACCCCCGCAGGAAATATCGGCCAAAAATCCATTCGGACCTCCAATCACATAAAATCAGCGGATTATATTACACGAAAAATGGAAAATATGGCCATATTCCCGCTCTAGGCCTATGTTGAACTTCAAAATGGAGATGCTTGCCCCTCGAGACCAACTCACGCCATTGATAAGGTCTTAACGGACCCCCAAAAAAGTTTCATCCGAAAATCCATCCGAACCTCCTATCACAAAAAATCCGTGGACTATAGTACAGGGAAAATGACAAATATGGCCATATTTCCACTATGGGGCTATTTTGTACCTCAAAATGCGGGCATTTGTCCCTCGGGACCAACTCACGATATTAATAAGGTCTTAATGGACTCCCACAAGAAATTTTGGCCAAAAATATGTCCGACCTCCTATCAGCAAAAATCAGTGGACTATAGTAAACGGAAAACGGCAAATATGACCATATTCCCGCTTTGGGCCTATTTTAAACCTAAAAATGCCGACGTTTGCCCCTCGGGTCCAACTCACGCCATTGATAAGGTCTTATAGGACCCCCAAAAAACATTTCGGCCAAAAATCCGTCCGGACCTCCTATCACCAAAAATCCATGAACTATAGTACACGGAAAACAACAAATGTTGCCATATTCCCGCTCTGGGCCTATTTTGAATCTCATAGTGCAGACGTTTGCGCCTCGGGACCAACTCACGCCATTAAAAAGGTCTTAATGGACTTCCACAACAAATTTCGGCAAAATATCTTTCCAGACCCTCTTTCACGAAACATCTGTGGACTATAGTACACGAAAAATGGAAAATATGGCCATATTCCCGCTCTGGGCCTATTTTGAACCTCAAAATGCAAACGTTTGCCCCTCGGGACAAACTAACGCCATTAATAAGGTCTTATGGGACCCCCACAAAAATTTTCAGCCAAAAATCCGTCCGGAGCTCCTATCACCAAAAATCTGTGGACTATAATACACGGAAAACGGCAAATATGGCTATATTCCCGCTCTGGGCCTATTTTGAACCTCAAAATGCCAACGTTTGCCTGTCGGAACAAACTCATGCCAATGATAAGATTTTAACGGACCCCCACAAAAACTTTAGATCAAAAATTCGTCCGGACCTCCAATCACCAAAAATCTGTGGACTATAGTACAAGAAAAACGGCAAATATGGCAATATTCCCGCTTTTGGCCTATTTTGATCCTCAAAATGCTGACGTTTGCCCCTCGGGTCAAACTCACGCCATTGATAAGGTCTTAAAAGACCCCCACAAAAAATTTAAGCAAAAAATCCGTCCGGACCTCCTATCACCGAAAATCCATGGACTATAGTACACGAAAAAAGTAAATGTGGCCATATTCCAGCTCTGGATCTATTTTGAATCTCAAAATGCAGACTTTTGCCCCTCAGGACCAACTCACGACATTATAAAGGACTTAACGGACCCCCGCAAAACATTTACGCAAAAAATCCATCCGGAACTCCTATCACCAAAAATCTGTGGAATATAGTACACGAAAAATGGCAAATATGGCTATATTCTCGCTCTGGGCCTTTTAGAACCTCAAAATGCTGACGTTTGCGCCTCGGGACCCCAGAGGAAATTTCGGCATAAAATCTGTCCGGATCTTCTATCACCAAAAATATGTGGACTATAGTACACGAAAAACGGCAAATATGGTCATATTCCCGCTCTGTGCCTTTTTGAACCACAAAATGCATACGTTTACCCCTCGGGACCAACTCACGCCATACATAAGGTCTTAACTGATCAACACAAAAATATTTGACCAAAAATCCATCTGGACCTCCCAAAAACAAAAATCAGTGGACTATAGTACACGAAAAAAGGCAAATATAGCCATATTCCCGCTCCGGGCCTATTTTGAACCTCAAAACTCAGACGTTTGCCCCTCTTGACCAACACACACAATTAATAAGGTCTTAACGGACTCCCACAAAAAATATAAGCCAAAAATTCGTCCAAAATTCCTATCACAAAAAATCTGTGGACTATTGTACATGAAAATCGGCAAAAATGGCCATATTCCCGCTCAGGGCCTACTTTGAACAACAAAATGCAGACGTTTACCCCTCGGGACCAACTCACGCCATTGATAAGGTCTTAACGGACCTCCACAAAAATTTGGGTGAAAAATCCGTCCGGAATTCCTATCACAAAAAATATGTGGACTATAGCACACTGAAAACAGCAAATGTGGCCAATTTTCCCGCTCTGGACCTATTTTGAACCTCAAAATGTAGTCGTTTATCCCTCGGGACAAACTCACGCCATTTATATGGTCTTGGCGGACCCCATAAAAAATTTTAGCCTAAAATCTGTCCAGACCTCCTATCACTAAAAATCTGTGGACAATAGTACTCGAAAACGGCAAATATGGCTATATTCCGTTTCTGGGCATATTTCGAACCTCAAAATGCAGACGTTTGCCCCTCAGGACCAACTCACACCATTAGTAAGTTTTTAACAAACCCCCAAAAAAAACTTCGTCCAAAAATCCGTCCGGACCTCCTATCACCAAAAATCTGTGGACTATAGTACACGAAAAACAACAAATGTGGCCAAATTTCCCGCTCTGGACCTATTTTGAACCTCAAAATGCAGACGTTTGTCCCTCGGGACAAACTCACACCATTGATATAGTCTTGACGGACCCTCGAAAAAATTTGGCCTAAAATCCGTTCGGACCTCCTATTACAAAAAATCTGTGGACTATAGTACACTGAAAATGGCAAATATGGCCATATTCCCGCTCTGGCCTATTTTGAACCTCAAAATGCAGACGTTTTCCCTTCGGGACCAACTCACGTCATTGATAAGGTCTTAACGGACCCCCACAAAAAATTTGGGCGAAAAATCCATCCGAACCTCCTATCACAAAAAATCCGTGCATTATAGTACACGGAAAACGGTAAATATGGCCATATTCCCGCTCTGGGTCTATTTTGAACCTCTAAATGCCGACATTTGCCCCTCGGGACCAACTCACGCCATTAATAAGGTCTTAACGAACCCCCACATGAATTTCGACCAAATATCCGTCCGGACCTCCTATCACAAAAAATGCATGGACTATAGTACAAGGAAAATGGCAAATATGGCCATATTCCCGCTCTGAGCCTATTTTTGAATCTCAAAATGCCGACATTTGCCCCTCGGGTCCAACTCACGCCGTTGATAAGGTCTTGACAGACCCTTACAAAATATTTCGGCCAAAAACCCGTCCGGACCTCCTATCACCAAGAATCCGTGGACTATAGTACAAGGAAAATGGCAAATATGGCCATGTTCCTGGTCTGGGCCTATTTTGAACCTCAAAATGTAGACGTTTGCCCCTCGGGATCAACTCAAGCCATTAATAAGGTCTTAACGGATCCCAACAAATAATTTCGGCAAAAAATCCAGCTGAATTTCCTATCACCAAAAATTCGTGGACTCTAGTACACGGAAAATGGAAAAGATTGTCATATTCCCGCTCTAGGCCTATTTTGAACCTCAAAATGCAGACATTTGCCACTTAGGACAAACTCACGCCATTAATAAGGTCTTAACGAACCCTCACAAGAAATTTTGGCCAAAAATCCATCTGGACCTCGTATCACCATAAATCAGTGGACTATAGTACACGGAAAATGAAAAATATGGCCATATTCCCTCTCTAGGCCTATTTTGAACCACAAAATGCAGACGTTTGCCCCTCGGGACCAACACAAGCCATTGATAAGGTCTTAACGGACCTCCACAAAAATTTTGGGCAAAATATCCGTCTGGACCTCCTATCACCAAAAATCTTTGGACTATAGTACATGGAAAACGGCAAATATGGCCATATTCCCGCTCTGGGCCTATTTTGAACATCAAAATGCCGACGTTTGCCCCTCGGGACCAACTCACGCCATTGATAAGGTCTTAACAGACCCCACATAAATTTTGTGTGACAAATCCATCTGGACCTCCTATCACCAAAAATCTGTGGACTATGGTACACGGAAAACGGGAAATATGGCTATATTTCCGCTCTGGGCCTATTTTGAACCTCAAATGTCGACGTTTTCCCCTATGGACAAACTCACGCCACTGATAAGGTTTTAACGTACCCCCACAAAAACTTTCGGCCAAAAATTCTACTGGACCTCCAATCACCAAAAATCCATGGACTATAAGTACACGAAAAAAAGGCAAATATGATAATATTCCCACTTTGGGCCTATTTTGATTCTCAAAATGTCGACGTTTTCCCCTCGGGTCAAACTCACGCCATTGATAAGGTCTTAATGGACCCCCAAAAAAAGTTTCTGCCAAAAATTCGTCCGGACCTTTTATCACAAAAAATCTGTGGACTATAGTACACGTAAAACTGCAAATATGGCTATATTCCAGCTCTGGGCCTATTTTTAACCTCAAAATGCCGACGTTTGCCCCTCGGGACAAACTCACACCACTGATAAGGTTTTAACGGCCCACTCAAAGAGGGATGCAACACGAGGACTTCACAATGGGTCACCCATCCTAGTACTACTATCGCCTAAGCACGCTTTACTTCGGAGTTCTGATGGGATCCGGTGCGTTAGTGATGGTATGATCGCATCCATCTTTCCTACCACTCTAAATTCTATTAAACACCTCCTTTCTCCAACGCCCTAGCCTGCCCCCCACCGAAATAGACTCCCCGCACCGACGCATGATGCCGCCTGTCACGCCCATCCTAATCGCCCCCGTCACCAGTCTTAACGACTTCTCAATCCGAATGACGTTTCAGCAAAAATATATATATATTAAAAAATACGCGACCGAATTTCGTCAAAAAAGAGGGATGCAACACGAGGACTTCCTAGGGGGTCACCCATCCTAGTACTACTCACGCCCATGCACGCTTATATTCGGAGTTTTGATGGGATCCGGTGCGTTAGTGCTGGTATGATCGTATCCATCTTTCCTACCACTCTAAATTCTATTAAACACCTCCTTTCTCCAACGCCCTTGCCTTCTCCCCACCGACATAGCCTCCCTGCACAGACGCATAATGCCGCCCATCACTCCCATCCTAATCGCCCCCGTCACTCGTCTTAACGACGTCTCAATCCGAATATCATTTCCGAATATTCATTTCCGCAAAAAAAAAAATATATTAAATAATACGTGACCGAATTTCGACAAAAAAGAGGGATGCATCACGAAGACTTCCCAAGGGGTCACCCATCCTAGTACTACTGTCGCCCAAGCACTCTTAACTTCGGAGTTCTGATGGGATCCGGTGCGTTAGTGCATATATGATCGCATCCATCTTTCCTACCACTC
>JAGDQO010003039.1:0-5000 GCA_018342035.1 Solanum appendiculatum | reverse complement strand
CCCACTCTCTTCCTATTTTGAACCTGAAAATGCAGACGTTTACCCCTCGGAAATAACTCACACCATTCAATATGTCTTAACGAACCCCCACAAAAAGTTTCGACCAAAAATCCGTCCGGTGCTCCCAACACCAAAAATCCGTGGACTATAGTACACGAAAAACGGCAAATATGGCCATATTCCCGCTCTGGGACTATTTTTAAACATCAAAATGCAGACGTTTGCCTCTTTGGACAAACACACGCCATTAAAAAGGTCTTAACGAACCCCCACAAAAAATTTCAGAAAACAATCTGTCCAAACCTCCTATCATCAAAAATCGATGGACTATAGTACACAGAAACTGTCAAATATGACCATATTCTCACTCTGGGCCAATTTTTAACCTAAAAATGCAGACGTTTTGCCCTTTAGACCAACACACGCCATTAATAAGGTCTTAACGAACCCCCATAAAAACTTTCAGCCAAAAATCCGTCCGGACCTCCTATCACCAAAAATATGTGGACTATAGTACACGAAAAACGGCAAATATGTTCATATTCCCGTTCTGGCCTATTTTGAACCTCAAAATGCCGATGTTTGCTCCTCGGGACCAACTCACGCAATTTATAAGGTCTTAAAGGACCCCCGCAAGAAACATCAGCCAAAAAACCGTCCGGACCTCCTATCACCAAAAATCCGTGGACTATAGTACACGAAAAATGCCAAATATGGCCATATTCCCGCTCTAGGCCTATTTTGAACTTCAAAATGGAGGCGTTTTCCCCTCGGGACCAACTCACGCCATTGATAAGGTCTTAACGGACCCCCATAAAAAGTTTCAAACGAAATTCCATCCGGACCTCGTATCACCAAAAATTCGTGGACTATAGTACACGAAAAATGGCAAATATAGGCATATTCCCGCTCTGGGACTATTTTGAACCTCAAAATGCGAACATTTGCCCATCGGGACCAACTCACGACATTCATAAGGTCTTAACGGACCCCCAAAAGAAATTTCGGCAAAAAATCCGTCCGGACCTCCTATCACAAAAAATCCGTGGACTATAGTACACGGAAAACGGCAAATATGGCCATATTCAAGCTTTGGGCCTATTTTGAACCTCAAAATGCCGACGTTTTCCCCTCGGGTCCAACTCACGCCATTGATAAGGTCTTAAGGGACCCCTACAAAATATTTCGGCCAAAAATCAATCCGGAACTCATATCACAAAAAATCCGTAGACCATAGTACACGGAAAATGGATAATATGGCTATATTCCGGCTCTGCGCCTTTTTGAACCACAAAAAGCAGACGTTTTCCCCTCGGGACAAACTCACGCCATTAAAAAGGTCTTAACGAACCGCCACAAGAAATTTCGTTATAAAATCTATCTGGACCTTCTACCACAAAAAATATGTGGTCTATAGGACACTAAAAATGGCAAATATATCCATATTCCCGCTCTTGGCCTATTTTGAATATCAAAATGAAGACGTTTGCCCCTCGGGACAAACTCACGCCATTCAAAATGTCATAAAGGACCCCCACAAAAATTTTCAGCCAAAAATCCGTCTGGACATCCCAACAACAAAAATCTGTGGACTACAGTACACGAAAAACGGCAAATATGGCCATATTCCCGCTCTAGGCCTATTTTGAACCCAAAATGCAGACGTTTGCTCCTCTGGACCAACACACGCCATTAATAAGGTCTTAATGGACCCCCACAAAAAATTTCAGCCAAAAATCCATCCGGACCTCCTATCACAAAAAATCTGTGAACTATAGTACACGAAAAATGGAAAATATGGCTATATTCCCGCTCTGGGCCTATTTTGAACCTCAAAATCCAAACGTTTAGACCTCCTATCACTAAAAATCTGTGGACTTTAGTACACGAAAAACTGCAATTATGGCCATATTCCCGCTCTGGGCATTTTTTGAACCTCAAAATGTCGACGTTTGCGCCTCGGGACCAAACCACACCATTAAAAAGGTCTTAACGGACCCCCAGAAGAAATTTTGGCAAAACACCTGTCCGGACCTTCTATCACCAAAAATCTGTGACTATAGTACACGGAAAATGGCAAATAAGGCCATGTTCCCACTCTCTTCCTATTTTGAACCTGAAAATGCAGACGTTTACCCCTCGGAAATAACTCACACCATTCAATATGTCTTAACGAACCCCCACAAAAATTTTCGACCAAAAATCCGTCCGGTGCTCCCAACACCAAAATCCGTGGACTATAGTACACGAAAAACGGCAAATATGGCCATATTCCCGCTCTGGGACTATTTTTAAACATCAAAATGCAGACGTTTGCCCCTTTGGACAAACACACGCCATTAAAAAGGTCTTAACGAACCCCCACAAAAAATTTCAGAAAAAAATCTGTCCAAACCTCCTATCATCAAAAATCCGTGGACTATAGTACACAGAAACTGTCCAATATGACCATATTCCCACTCTGGGCCCATTTTTAACCTAAAAATGCAGACGTTTTCCCCTCTAGACCAACACACGCCATTAATAAGGTCTTAACGGACCCCCATAAAAACTTTCAGCCAAAAATCCGTCCGGACCTCCTATCACAAAAAATATGTGGACTGTATAGTACACGAAAAACGGCAAATATAGTCATATTCCCGTTATGGCCTATTTTTAACCTCAAAATGCCGATGTTTGCTCGTCGGGACCAACTCACGCAATTTATAAGGTCTTAAAGGACCCCCGCAAGAAATATCGGCCAAAAAACCGTCCGGACCTCCCATCACAAAAAATCCGTGGACTATAGTACACGAAAAATGCCAAATATGGCCATATTCCCGCTCTAGGCCTATTTTGAACTTCAAAATGGATGCGTTTACTCCTTGGGACCAACTCACGCCATTTATAAGGTCTTAACGGACCCCCATAAAAAGTTTCGGCCGAAAATCCGTCCGGACCTCCTATCACCAAAAATCTGTGGACTATAGTACACGAAAAATGGCAAATATAGCCATATTCCCGCTCTGAGACTATTTTGAACCTCAAAATGCGGACATTTGCCCATCGGGACCAACTCACGACATTCATAAGGTCTTAACGGACCCCCGACATTCATAAGGTCTTAACGGACCCCCAAAAGAAATTTCGGCCAAAAATCCGTCCGGACCTCCTATCACCAAAAATCCGTGGACTATAATACACGGAAAACGGCAAATATGGCCATATTCAAGCTTTAGGCCTATTTTGAACCTCAAAATGCCGACGTTTTCCCCTCGTGTCCAACTCACACCATTGATAAGGTCTTAAGGGACCCCTACAAAAAATATCGGCCAAAAATCCATCCGGAACTCGTATCACCAAAAATCCGTAGACCATAGTACACGGAAAACGGCAAATATGGCTATATTCCGGCTCTGCGCCTTTTTGAACCACAAAAAGCAGACGTTTTCCCCTCGGGTCAAACTCACGCCATTAAAAAGGTCTTAACGGACCCCCACAAGAAATTTCGTTATAAAATCTATCTGGACCTTCTACCACCAAAAATCTGTGGTCTATAGTACACGAAAAATGGCAAATATATCCATATTCCCGCTCTTGGCCTATTTTGAATCTCAAAATGCAGACGTTTGCCCCTCGGGACAAACTCACACCATTCAAAATGTCTTAAAGGACCCCCACAAAAATTTTCAGCCAAAAATCCGTCTGGACATCCCAACAACAAAAAGCTGTGGACTGTAGTACACGAAAAACGGCAAATATGGCCATATTCCCGCTCTAGGCCTATTTTGAACCCAAAAAGCAGACGTTTGCTCCTCTGGACCAACACACGCCTTTAATAAGGTCTTAATGGACCCCCACAAAAAATTTCAGCCAAAAATCCATCCGGACCTCCTATCACAAAAAATCCGTGAACTATAGTACACGAAAAATGGCAACTATGGTTATATTCCCGCTCTGGGCCTATTTTGAACCTCAAAATCCAAACGTTTAGACCTCCTATCACTAAAAATCTGTGGACTTTAGTACACGAAAAACTGAAATTATGGCCATGTTCCCGCTCTGGGCCTTTTTTGAACCTCAAAATGTCGACGTTTGCGCCTCGGGACCAACTCACACCATTAAAAAGGTCTTAACGGACCCCCAGAAGAAATTTTAGCAAAACACATGTCCGGACCTTCTATCACAAAAAATCTGTGACTATAGTACACGGAAAATGCCAAATAAGGCCATGTTCCCACTCTCTTCCTATTTTGAACCTGAAAATGCAGACGTTTACCCCTCGGAAATAACTCACACCATTCAATATGTCTTAACGAACCCCCACAAAAAGTTTCGACCAAAAATCCGTCCGGTGCTCCCAACACCAAAAATCCGTGGACTATAGTACACGAAAAACGGCAAATATGGCCATATTCCCGCTCTGGGACTATTTTTAAACATCAAAATGCAGACGTTTGCCCCTTTGGACAAACACACACCATTAAAAAGGTCATAACGAACCCCCACAAAAAATTTCAGAAAAAAATTCGTCCAAACCTCCTATCATCAAAAATCCGTGGACTATAGTACACAGAAACTGTCAAATATGACCATATTCCCACTCTGGGCCCATTTTTAACCTAAAAATGCAGATGTTTTCCCCTCTAGACCAACACACACCATTAATAAGGTCTTAACGGACCCCCATAAAAACTTTCAGCCAAAAATCCGTCCGGACCTCCTATCACCAAAAATATGTGGACTATAGTACACGAAAAATGGCAAATATGGTCATATTCCCGTTCTGGCCTATTTTGAACCTCAAAATGCCGATGTTTGCTCGTCGGGACCAACTCACGCAATTTATAAGGTCTTAAAGGACCCCCGCAAGAAATATCGGCCAAAAAACCGTCCGGACCTCCTATCACCAAAAATCCGTGGACTATAGTACACGAAAAATTCCAAATATGGCCATATTCCCGCTCTAGGCCTATTTTGAACTTCAAAATGGAGGCGTTTTCCCCTCGGGACCAACTCAC
>JAGDQO010003038.1:0-20777 GCA_018342035.1 Solanum appendiculatum | reverse complement strand
GTTCATAGAATAGCTCCTTAAACCTTTTGATTCATCTTTAGTTGAGAAAGCCTTTCAACAAATTATGAATCCTTATTTTGAGAAAAATCCTTTCACATTCATAGATTGAGTAATATGTGAGAAAACCTTTCACAACTCAACAACATCTTCAATTAAGCTTCAATCTTAAAGCAATTCATAAATCATCATAATTTCAATAATTGAACATGCATACTTCATAAAAACCCATTTTCATCATTCATCAATTTCATCATGAATCATATCTTTTGAAATCATTAAAACATGCATGAGTTCACATAAACTTCATAAATTCCATCTTCTTCATAATTTAACCCATCATCAATGCATAGATATCAAAATTAGGGGAATTCATCTGGGTTCATGGGGATTCATCTTAGAACATGTAATTCAACTTAATTTATACATAGAAAACCATAATTGAAAGTAATTTGATCATAATTGAAAGAACCCACATCATAGAAGAAGACCCTTAAATCAAATTGGGGATTTGATACTTTGAAAATTGGAGATTTTAGGGATTCCATGGAGGAAAGGGCTCCATGGATGAACACTCTCATACCTTAGGGTCTCAATTCCTTAAGCAATTGATGAAGAAAAGCTTGATTTCTTGAACCCTAGCTTGCCCTCTTCTACTTCTTCTTTCAACTTCTAGAGAGAGAAATATTTGAGAGGGGAAAGTTTTGGGGAGATTTGCAAAGTGATTGGAAAAGGGTAGATTTTAGGATTAAAAGGTTTATATAGTGTTAAGAGAAGTTATAAACCGACCTAGATTAGTAAATAGGCCATTAGGCGAAAAGACCAAACGATCCTTCTTTAAACTCCACCAACGACTTGACCTACGGTTGATAGGTCAACCTACTACCCGTAGGTAACCTACCGTAGGTCAGCCTACTACCCGTAGGTGACCTACCGTAGGTCAGCCTACTTAGTCCCAAAAATTAAAATAATTTTCTCCCCCAAACCAGTAGCATCGACGACTCATTTCCCCTATTGACCTTCGATTGGTAAGTCAAATAGTAGGTCACTCCTTAGAAATATTTTCTAACTTTTTCCCTTAGGCAGCCTTACCTACGGTTCCTACCCCCTTGACCTACTGTTGGTAAGTCCACCAACGATTAGTAGGTTAAGTGGTAGGTCACAAAAGTTTTAAAAAATTGAAATTTTTTCCCTTTATAAATCTAAGGTATTACATTATCTCCCCCTTGGGAACATTCGTCCTCGAATGAGAATCAAGACGTCATAAGGAGGGTAAGAAACAAGAGCTAACAACCCAACCTAGAATGCAATCATATAAATGCACATATCCGAGGAGGAAAACATCAACTCCAAGGTAAAACATGTTCAACACATCATTTCATGAAGACTTTACACAATTCATACTCAATGCAAATAATCATAGAGCAATCAATCAAGCTAGCTCATTTTCTCAAAACTATACTCTTCATGAACATGCATAATCAAGGAATCATGGAAATAACTAAGACACATGAAGCCAAAAGAATGAACCATGAGGAACTAAGTACCTCAAGCTAGAGTAGGATCGGAGGGAAAGAGATGAGGATATCGGGACATCATATCGGCCTCGGCCTCCCAAGTAGCACCCTAAACTAATTGATTCCTCCAAAGAACCTTCACGGAAGCAACCTCTTTATTTCTTAACTTTCGGACTTGCCGATCTAAAATCTCAAACGGAACTTCTTCATAGGAAAGACTATCCTTCATTCCAAGATTCTCCAATGGCACTATAGAGGTCCGATCACCAACACATTTCTTCAACAATGAGACATGAAAAACTGGATACACCGATGCCAAATCATTAGGCAAGTCAAGTTCATAAGCAACCTTACCAACATGTCTCAAAATTTGATATGGGCCTACATAACGGGGACTAAGCTTCCATTTCTTCCCGAATCTCATTACACTCTTCATGTGTGAAATTTTCAAGTAAAGCCGATCATCAACATCAAATTCTAAATATCTCCTTCTAACATCGGCAAAGGACTTTTGTCGACTTTGAGCTGTTTTCAACATTTCTCTAATAAGCCGAACTTTCTCCATAGCCTAATGTACCAACTCGGGACCTATCAAGGAACCTTCACCAACTTCAAACCAACCTATAGGAGATCTAAACCTCATACCATAGAGAGCCTCAAATGGAGCCATATCAATACTAGAATGGTAGCTATTATTATAAGTAAACTCAATCAAAGGCAAATGACCATCCCAATTACCCTTGAAATCAATTACACAAGCACTCACCATATCTTCCAAAGTTTGAATAGTACGCTCCGCCTGCCCATCGATTTTGGGATGAAAGGTCGTACTAAGCTTAACACGACTACCAAGACCCTTTTGGAAGGATTTCCAAAATTGAGAAGTGAATTGTGCACCACGATCGGAGATAATGGATTGGAGGAACCTTGATCAGAAAACCTTTGTAAAAATCTAGAAAGACCATGTCCATCTGTATTGACCCTTTAGGTCATTTGCGTGTTTGTGCATCTTTTTTGTTTGTTAGAGCTTTCATGTAGCGACCCCAAGTCATTTATTACTTGCTGGCACTGTAGGTTCGGTCGCCTGGTCGTTCGTTTGGGTTTTATGCCTGTTTTCTTGTTCTGGATCTTTTGAACCTTGAAAAGTTGATTTCAGTGATAACTTTAGGTAAACGACCTCAGATGGGATTTCTGACGGTTCCATCAGTTCCATAGTGGCCAAATTAGGCTAGAAGCATGGTTTGCCCGAGTCCCGAGGCTTCCAGTGTAATTTTGGGGCCAGTTAACTCATTAGCCTTAGAAATTTGGTTTAAAGTTGACTTTGGTCAACATTCTTGGTAAATGCGCTTGGCTTCGAGAACCTCCGGGATCAAAATTTGAGGCCTCTGGTGGGAATTGGCTAAAATGGTACATTGGGTGTGGGACCCACTTTTTGTCGAAATGACCTTGTGTAGAAATTTTAACTGCACCATTGAGTCTGGAACGTCAAATTCGAGAGGGTAGCATATCTCGTTTGCATGCACGGGGTTCTGAACTAATCCTGAGCACCCCATCGGAATTTTGGAGTTGTCCAAAACTCGGCTGTTGCAGCTGTCAAAAATGCAGACGCATTTGCTCTCTGTGTTCGCGGGACAGGCTCCACATTCGCGGGATAGGCTCCACATTCGCGGAGGTGTAGGAGTGACTACTCAGCGTTCACGGAGGTCTGTGACCTTGTGCTCCGCATCAGCGGAAGGTTCTCCGCATTTGCGGAGATCTGTGGTGTGGGGGTGTTCTTGTTCCCAGAGTTCGTGGAGCTGTTGCAGGTTTGCCTCTGCGTTCGTGGGTCTGAGGCCGCGTTCGTAGAGTAGCGGTTTGTTTCCCACAGCGTTCGTGAGGCCTGGTTGCCGCGTTCGCGGAGAATAGCGGGTGGCAGTGCTTATGAATGGAGGTCGAGCTCATTTTGGTGAAACATTCAAAAATTCATATCTCCCTCCTCGATTGTCGGTTTTCAGTGATTCGAAGTCCCAGGCGTTCAGATTCTCGTCGGCTTCATGGGTTCATAGTTGGATTGCACTGGGTGTGCCTTGTTTTCCATGAATTTGAGGCGTAAGTTGCTATCTTAAACCACTTTGTTGTAAAGTTTTGTATTTCTTGTTTTGGTCGCATGGAGCTGATCCGAGCCCCGATGAGTGTTCCATTTTTTAGTACAAGTTTAGGGGAGGATTTTGGACCTCTTCTCAAAGTCAATTATGAAAAAACCAGAGCAGGTCACACGTTCCCGATTTTGACTCTGAAATTTGTATGTCTCCGAATTGGATGATTTATTGTATAAATGACCCTATTGATGTTGTGACTCTATTTTTTGTAGCGTGGCTGCAGCCTGAGGCCGTTCGGAAGGGAAAAGCTTTAGCAGAGAACCTTGGAGCGCGCGTGATCAGCCTTCTGGTAGGTTACTGCTTCCTTTCTTCCTAGATGGGGCTTGAATGTGTGAATACTTGCCAACTTGTGTCAATCTGGGTTGGGTGATTAGTACCTCTCTTCTCCTTCTCAAATTTTCTTCGTTTAGAGTTGATTTCTGGGCTGTTCGGGGTTAGTAGCATGCCTTAGTATGGGGTTGTTGGCTTGGGTTATCATTTATTTGTTGTGGGTTACTTGTTGGGTGGTTATCAATTGTTGCAGGTGTGGGTTCAGAATATTTGCTTGCATTCTATTGATTTCTGTGATTGCTTTTCGACCTTAGCATAGGCTAGGAAAGTAATGCCTTAGTCTTATGCACCCGTTGACTTGAGTATGTATTCGACGTCGTTTCGGATGGACTAGGTCCTTGTAGATTGGTATAGCAGACTTGGGTCTGATAGTATGAGCCTTAGTTTAGGCATTTTCGTGGCTTTCGGATCTTTCGATTCTTTCTCTCTTATTTCTACGATTCTGGGGTGCTGCCGAAAGATGTTGTTGTTGCCCCGACTGTCAATTGGACTATGTTAGGCTGGGAGCCTTCGGTTGATATCCTTGTGGGGGTAGTGGCCCATGGTGTTTAGGCTTGCGCTGTATTGTTTGGTGGTGGTTTTATCCGGTTCGAGGTTGTTATCTCCGGGACTCATATGACGTTACTCACTTAGCATCCGATATTTCCAGCGCTTGGCTATTGGGGGCAGGCTGCTAGCTTCGGTCCGCAGCTGACGTTACACGAAAGCAGCCCATTATTTCCAGTGCAAGGCCTTGCTCGTGGCTACTAGTCCCAGCTGCGCAGCTGACGTTACCCGGTTGGAGCCGATATTTCCAGCGCTAGACTATTGAGCTTGGGTTTCTTAGCTCTAGTCCGAGGCTAACGTTACACGGTTAGAGTCCGATATTTTTAGCTCGTGACTGATGATTGGGCTGGGCCCATGTATTGTTCCAGTCCAAGGCTGATGTTACACGGTTAGAGTTCGGTATTTCCAGCTCGTGACTGATGATTGTGCGGGTCCCAGGTGTTATTTTTTGGGTCCGAGACCCATGGGTGTTGAGGCTTGTGGAGTTGGTTCTTCCTTCATTTCTGTAGTATAGCTCTTCTGTGTACCTGTTGGGCTTATGGGGGTCCGTTTGGGTTTTATTTAAACTTGCGCATGAGTGTGCCCAGCGGGTCTTATGGGGGGCTCAGCTTGGTTTAGCTTAGTTGTTCTTAGTTTTGTTTCTGTTTTCTCTGTTCTTGTTTTCGTTGACCTTTGTTTTTGTTGATTCTATCTTATCTGCTCATTTTTTTACCTTTCTTACTCAGTCGGCCTATGATGCCCCTAGCTTTTTTGTACTAATGCTACACTTTGCATCTGTTTTCGTGATGCAGGTCCGAGCACGAGTTCTCAGCGTTGAGATCGAGCCTACAACTGTCTGTCCAGGAGACGAGTGTGAGCACATGGCGCTCTGGGATTACCTGTCTCCATCAGTATTTATATTTTGACTTGTCTTTTGCTTTCGAGACAGTTTGTTTCAGTGGTCCACTTTTGGGACTTGTACTCTTGTTAGTAGTTCTGTACTTGTGACTTCTAGGTTCTGGAAGGTGTCTTGTATATATAGTTTGGTTTTGCTTCAGCCTTCCTTGTGTGTTGTATTTGATGCTTCAACTTAGTTGAGGTTAGTTCCCACCCTTAGTCCCATTACTGTTCAGTTCTGGGATAGGGTTTCAACTGGCCTAATGGTGGGGTGGTAGGCACCATCATGACTCGAGAAATCGGGTCGTGGCACCATCGAACCTTGAACGTGAGAAATTACCATCACCGGTCTTAGCCCTCTTTGCCTCTCTAGAACTTTCCTTAAGCTTTTCCTCTTCTATTTGTTGAGCCTAAACCATAAGATGAGAAATATCCATGTCGTTGAAAAGTATAGCAACACGACACTCTTTGACCACCAATTTGGGCACTCCCGAAACAAACTTATTCATCCTTGCCCTAGGATCGGCAACCATAGAAGGAGCATATCAAGACAATTGTGTGAACTTCAAAGCATACTCTTTCACACTCATGTTTCCTTGACGAAGTTTGATGAAGTCAAGCACCCTTGCCTCCCTCATCTCAAGGGGAAAGAACCTATTAAGAAAAGCAACCTTTAATTTCTCCAAATCAAGAGGACCCTCATTAACCGCCGTCCCTTTCTTCCATTGGTTGAACCAAACTTGAGCAACACCCTTAAGTTGAAAAGCGGCAAACTCCACCTTTTCCTCCGGCATCACACCCATGATCATTATCACCTTGTACAGTTCATCAATAAATTCTTGAGGATCTTCCTCAACCTTAGAACCATGAAACTCCGGAGGGTTCATTCTAGTGAAGTACCTTACCCTTGATGCCGCTGTACCCACATTTTTTTTCACAAGAGTCACAACCTCTCTATTGGCTTGAGCTGTCATGGCTTGACCCAACACTTGAAAAGCATCCCTAAACTCCGCATTAGTCACTAGTTCGGCCAAAGGGTCGGCCAGAACTTGAGGAGCTTGAGGTGGAGCTTCTTGTTCCACATTCTCCCTCGCATTTCTCCTAGCATAAGCTCTTCAGGTAGCCATATCCTGAAACGCATAGGATAGGGATTAGGAGAGAGACATATAGAGTTAAACTCTATGGCACGACTTAGGGGTAATGAAAGAAGTGAAGCTTCTTAAACATCTTATATCCTCTCATTCATAAATGTGGCGCGCTTCACACTCATGAATAAGACTCTACTCGACGTGGCTTATGAGACATCCTAGGATCTTTCTAAAACCTTGCACTCTAAATACCAAGCTTGTCACGATCCAAGGTACCCCCTAGATGTGACATGGCGTACAAGACCCTGAAAGGCCTCACACAAGCCACTTAGCATACATACATACAAGATCATAGAGATTTAAGAGTTCAAAAGACATTGTCATATCAAAGCTTTTAAGAAAATAGCAGAAATCTACATCAAATGTCTCAAAGCCAATCAAACATAAGAATGAGAAATAAAGTTTGATACGTAACCCAATACAATGCAAAAATGAAAGAACATAAAAATAGGAACAACTAGGCTATGTCCACGAATGGATGAGGATTCACCAAGTCTTCAACAATCCTTCCACTAAGCTCTAGCCACGAATAGATGGGAAATCGGAAAGCCCTACATTAAGTCAATGTAGGAAAGAGTATGTGTTAGTACAATTAGTATAATCAAGTACCAAGTATCATAGCAATGCACAAAATCATTTAAAACATGCTAAAATTTGACATTTTCATGACATGCAATGACCAAGCTAAAACATGGTAAAGGTTAGAAAACATAAGTCATAAACCATGGTCAAAGCAAGCTAAACATCTTTACATCACTTGTGAAATATCTTAAAGGCACTTTAATTCATTGTTGTGGAAAGTAGCCTTAACCGACATGTAAGACCATGTGAGCTATCAACACGGAATCCGGTGTCTAACCCCACACCGATAGGGCCATCCTACTTGCCAAGGTAAGACCTTTTACTTAACATATAGCTTACGTGGATCCACTAGCTAGTGCTTATCCTAGACCATCATCCTACGGGGGCACATAGGTAAGGGATAAGGAGATTGCTACTAGAAACCTAACCTCTACTAACGGGAGAGATTCCATCTCCATATCCTCTTGGTGCTAAGCATAATTCTCACGGAATAGTCATAATTCTCATTCATCTTATTATCCATGGAAGGGTACAACTAGAGTTACCAATCCAAGCTAAAGTTCATAGAATAGCTCCTTAAACCTTTTGATTCATCTTTAGTTGAGAAAGTCTTTCAACAAGTTATGAATCCTTATTGTGAGAAAAATCCTTTCACATTCATAGATTGAGTAATATGTGAGAAAACCTTTCACAACTCAACAACATTTTCGAATAAGCTTCAATCTTAAAGCAATTCATAAATCATCACAATTTCCATAATTGCACATGCATACTTCATTAAAACCCATTTTCCTCATTCATCATCAATCATACCTTTTGAAATCATCAAAACATGCATGAGTTCACATAAACTTCATAGATTCCATCTTCTTCATAATTCAACCCATCATCAATGAATAAATATCAAAATTACAGGAATTCATATGGGTTCATGAGGATTCATCTTAGAACATGCAATTCAACTCAATTCATACTTAGAAAACCATAATTGAAAGTAATATGATCATAATTGAAAGAACCCACATCATAGAAGAAAACTCTTACATCAAATTGGGGATTTGATACTTTGAAAATTGGAGATTTTAGGAATTCCATGGATGAACACTATCATACCTTAGGGTCTCAATTCCTTAAGGAATTGATGAAGAAAAGATTGATATCTTGAACCCTAGCTTGCCCTCTTTTTCTTCTTCCAACTTCTAGAGAGAAAAATATTTGAGAGGGGAGAATTTTGGGGAAATTTGCAAAGTGATTGGAAAAGGGTAGATTTTAGGATTAAAAGGTTTATATAGTGTTAGGAGTAGTTATAAACCGACCTAGATTAGTAAATAGGCAATTAGGCGAAAATACCAAACGATCCCTCTTTAAACTCCACCAACGACTTGACCTATGGTTGGTAGGTCAACCTACAGCCCGTAGGTGACAAACCGTAGGTCAGCCTACTTAGTCCCAAAGATTAAAATGATTTTCTCCCCCAAACCAGTAGCATCGACGACTCATTCCCCCTATTGACCTACGATTGGTAAGTCAAATAGTAGGTCCCTCCTTCGAAATATTTTCCAACTTCTTCCCTAAGGCAGCCTTACCTACGGCTCCTACCCCCTTGACCTACTGTTGGTAAGCCTACCAACGATTAGTAGGTCAAGTGGTAGGTCACCAAAGTTTTCAAAAATTGAAATTTTTGCCCTTTTTGAATCCGGGGTATTACAATATTAGATTTTGATATTATTCTTGGTATGGATTGGTTATCCCCCTACCGTGCAGGCTTTGATTGATTTTCTAAGAATGTTACCATAGCCATGCCTTGTATTCCCCCGGTGGTGTGGCATGTGTAACACCCCAGTTTTTGAAAAGAAAGAAAAATGCAGTTTTAAAATTTTTCTTGTGCCAGTGACGACGGAGGCCATCTAAGAACCGTAGGTGAAGTGACGGGCTGTAGATGGGAACCGTCGATGGCCCTGCCAACTTTATGAATTTTGAGTTTCTGAACTTTGACCTATGGAATAGCAGAACGGTTTGTAATTCGGTTGACGGGCCGTAGATGGGTTCCGTAGATCCCTTCCAGACTTAGCCAAATTTTCAGTCCAAAATGAACTTTCTGAATCTATTGACAGAAGAACATGACGGTCCATCAATGGATGTACGGACCGTAGATCCTGTCCGTCGTTTGGCCCCGACAGTTTTATTTAAGGGATTTTTGGACTTTTCCCTAAATGGTTATTCCTTATCCTAGACGATTTTGCCCCTTAACCCTGGCCCTATTTATATATTTCTAAGCTCTAATCCCTTCATTCAAACTCTCATCTCCAAAAAATATTCCTCTCTCTAGAAGAACAAGAAGAAGAAGAGAACCGGGGTTTTCATCAAAGTCATCAATCCTCCTTTTATTTCAAGGCATTGGCATTAAGGTATGATAGTATTTACCATTTGGAGTCTTTCCTCCAATGGGTCCTCTTTTCCTTAAGGTTTTCAAGGTATAGTCTTGCCCAAGAGAGCTAGGGTTTTGACAAATTCTTACGGGTTCTTCATTATGCTTTCCATTGTTGATGTTATGGTTGATAGTGCACGATCTAGCGTGGTAACGTAAGCTAGTGCAGGATTTAGCCTGATTTACATGCAACTTGACGAATCCCATGAATCCATGCTAAGTTTCCCCCAATTTATGATTATGCTTATGATTGTGGGTTGATTTGAGAAAAGATGAATTGCATGAACTCTTTGTGAAATGAGTTAAAGATTATGATTATCAAGCTATGAATTTCATGTAAGACTATGAACGATGAAAAGAGGATATTTTATGAAAAGATGCATGTTCAATCAAAATCTATGATTTTCCTCTATTATGTGGGTTCCCTCAATTATGATTAAATTGCCTTGATTTATGGTTTTCTAAGTATTAGCTTGCATTGAATTGCATGTTTTGAGATGAGGTTTATGAACCCATGATTTATGAGTTAAGAGCACGATGAGCTATGTAAATATGAAGCTTATGAACTCATTCATGTTTTATGAAGTTATCATATGTTAATGGAAATGTTGAGTTGTGGAAGGGTTTCTCATGTAATTCTCAACCTATGAATATGAAAGGTTTTCTCACACGTAATAATTCATAACTTATTGAAAGGTTTGCTAAACTAAGCTTGAATCCATGATTAAGGAGCTATTCTATGAAGGGACAAGAGGTGATTACCCATGTTCCCTAATGTAGACAAGAGGCGATTACCCATGTCTACTAATAATTAGATCATGACTAATAGAAGAACAAGAGGCGATTACCCATATTCTTAAGGAGCTATTCTAATGAATGAAGGAACAAGAGGCGATTACCCATGTACCCTAATGTAGACAAAGCGGTGATTACCCAAGTCTACCAATAATGAGTTTATGACTAATGTAGACAAGAGGCGATTACCCATGTCTACCTAAGATAAAATGAACTATGATAAATCCGTGGGAAGTATGCGTAGTACCGAGTGGACAAGTGGCGATTATCCATGTCCCATAACCTATGTGCCACCATAGGGTGATGGTCTATGATAAACACTAGCTAGTGGATCCACATAAGCTAAGAAGTTCATGGTCTTACCTTGGCAAGTAGGACACCCCTTCTTGTTGTTGGGCAGACACCGGATTCCATGTTGATAGCTCACATGGTCTTATATGTCGGTTAAGGCTATTTCCCCACAACTAATGAACAAGTGTTATGATGATGGTCTAAAGTAAAGTAAAGGAAAGATGAATAGCATGTCTTGGCCATGGTTTATGCTTCATCTTTCTTATGTTCTATCATGTTTTAGCTTGGCCATTACATGTCACGATTATATGTCATTCTAGCATGTTTTATATGCCCTATGTGCATTGCTATCATACTTGGTACTTGATTGTACTAATGCATACTCTAGCCTAAGTTGATTCTTTTGATGTAGGACTTGGCGGTTCTTCTCATCCCACTCGTGGCTAGTTAGTTCCAGTGATAGTGAAGACTTGGTGAGGCCTCCTATGTCCGAGGACCTAACCTTGTTATGTTTTCATGCTTTTCGTTATACTTTTTTTATGATATTTTATTGGGCTGCGTCCCAAACCTTCATTTCTATTCTATTATGTTAGATGGCTTGAGACATGAGATGTAGACTTCCGCTGATGTTTTCTTAAACTCTGTTGTGATTTTATCCTTTGGACTCTTTAATTTCTTCTATCTTGTATGAATGTATGCTAAGTGGCTTGTATGAGGCCTTTCGGGGTCTTGTATGCCATGTCATGTCTAGGGGGTACCTTGGGTCGTGACAAACTTTGTATTTAGAGCACAAGGTTTTAGAAAGATTCTAGAATGTCTCATAAGCCACATCGAGTAGAGTCTTGTTCATGAGTTTGAAGCGCGCTACATTTATGAATGAAAGGCTACAAGATGATTAGGAAACTCCACTTCTTCATCATCCTTACGTCTTGCTATAGAGTGTTACTCTATACGTCTCTCTCCTAATTCCTGTCCTACGTGTTTCAGGATATGGCGTCTCGAAGAGCTTGTACTCGAAGGAATGCTAGAGAGAGTGAAGAGCAAGAAACTCCTCCTCAAGGTCCTCAAGTTCCGGTCGATCCTTTGGCTGAGCAAGTAACCAATGCGGAGTTCAGGGCTGTTTTTCAAGTGTTGGCCCAAGACGTGGTGGCTCAAGCCAATAGGGAGGTTGTGGCTCCCGTGAACCCAAATGTGGGTACGGCGGTGTCAAGAATGAGGGACCTCACCAGGATGAACCTTCCAGAGTTTCACGGTTCTAAAGTGGAGAAAGGATCCTCAAGAGTTTATTAATGAGGTTTATAAAGTGTTGATGATCATGGGAGTGTCACCGATGTAAAAGGCGGAATTGGCCACCTACCAACTCAAGGGTGTCACTCAAATTTGGTACAATCAATGGAAGAGTGAGATGGCGGCTGATGAAGGTCCTCTGGAGTGGGAGAAATTCAAGGGTGGTTTCCTCGATAGATTCTTTCCTGTTGAGATGAGGGAGGCTAAGGTACTCGAGTTCATCAACCTTCATCAAGGGAGTAGGGGTGTGAAAGAGTATGCTTTGAAATTCAAATAGTTGGCTCGATATGCTCCTTCTATGGTTGCCGATCCTAGGGCAAGAATGAGCAAATTTATTTAGGGAGTGTCCGAAATGGTGATCAAGGAGCGTCATACCGCCATGCTTATTAATGATATGAATATTTCTCGCCTCATGATTCATGCACAACAAATAGAGGAGGAGAAACTCAAGGAAAGGTCTAGGAATTCCAAGAGGGCTAAGACCGGTGATGGTGGGTTCTCTAATCAAGGTCCTTCCAATGCCCCTCCTAAGTTCAACGAAGAAAGGGTGTTTAACCCTAAGCATCAAGGAGGAAATGGTAGTGGCTCCTCATTGCCTACTTGTGCCAAGTGTGGGAGGAAACATGAGGGTACTTGTCTAGCCGATTCGAATGCATGTTTTGGATGTGGTAAGACGGGTCATAAAGTAAGGGATTGTCCCTTGGCTATTAAGAAGGGAGGAGAAAATCATCAAAGGGCTCAACCACAAATTCCGGCAAGTTCTAGTGGAAATCAAAAGCAAAAACGGTTCTATGCACTTCAGGCCCGTCATGAGCAAGAGGGTTCTCCCGATGTGGTTACCGGTATGTTGAAAATCTTCCACTTTGATGTTTATTCTTTGCTTGATCCCGGTGCTACGTTGTCTTTTGTGACGACTTATGTAGCTATGAAGTTTGATGTTGTTCCGGATGTGTTGTTAGATCCATTCCGTGTCTCTACTCCTATCTGTGAATGTATTGTGGCTAAGAGAGTCTATATAAATTGTTCCGTCTCTTTATTCCATAGAGTCACTCATGTGGATCTTGGAGAGCTTGATATGCTAGACTTCGATGTTATCCTCGGGATGGATTTGTTGCATTCTTGTTATGCCTCTATTGATTGTAGGACCCGAATGGTCAAGTTCCAATTTCCAGATGAGCCTATCCTGGAGTGGAAAGTGGGAAATTCTACGCTTAAGGGTTAGTTTGTTTCTTGTCTGCAAGCTAGAAAGATGATTTCTAAGGGTTGCATGTACCATCTTGTTAGGGTGAGGGATCTGAATTCTGAAACCCCTACTCTTGAGTCAGTCTCTGTTGTTAATGAATTTCTAGAAGTGTTTCCCGATGATTTACCCGGTGTTCCTCCCGAGAGGGAAATAGACTTCGATATTGACCTTCTCCCTGATACGCAACCTATCTCTATTCCTCCTTATAGAATGGCTCTGGAAGAGCTTAAGGAACTAAAAGATCAATTGAAAGATTTGTTGGATAAGGGTTTCATCTGACCAAGTATTTCTCCATGGGGTGCTCCTGTCTTGTTTGTTAGAAAGAAAGATGGTTCACTCCATATGTGTATTGACTACCGCCAATTGAATAAGGTTACTATCAAGAATAAGTATCCTCTCCCGAGAATTGATGATTTGTTTGACCAACTCCAAGGGGCTAGTTATTTCTCTAAGATTGATCTTCGTTCGGGCTATCACCAATTGAAGGTAAGGGATGATGACATTCCGAAAATAGCTTTTCGGACAAGATATGGAAACTATGAGTTTCTAGTGATATCTTTTGGGTTAACTAATGCTCCGGCCGCGTTCATGGATTTGATTAATCGGGTGTTTAGACAATACCTTGATATGTTCGTCATTGTGTTTATAGATGATATCTTGATTTACTCAAGGAGTGATAATGAGCATGCTGATCATTTGAGGATTGTGTTGCAGGTCCTCAAGGACCAACAACTCTTTGCTAAGTTCGAGAAATGTGACTTTTAGTTAAGGTCCGTAGCCTTCCTTGGTCACATTGTTTCCAGTAAAGGTGTCGAGGTAGATCCTAAGAGGACAGATGCGGTTAAGAATTGGCCTAGACCTCTATCACCTTCGGATATTCGTAGTTTCTTGGGTTTAACCGGTTACTATCAAAGGTTTGTTGAAGGGTTTTCTTCAATTGCTTCACCTTTGACGCCTCTAACTCAAAAGAAGGCCAAGTTTACTTGGTCCGAAAGGTGTGAAGCGAGTTTTCGAGAGTTGAAAGATAGACTTACCTCATCTCCGGTGTTGACCCTACCGGAAGGGTCCGATGGATTTGTGGTCTATTGTGATGCTTCGAAAATTGGGTTAGGGTGTGTACTTATGCAAAATGGGAAAGTCATTGCTTATGCTTCAAGACAACTAAAGGTGCATGAAAAGAACTACCCCACTCATGATTTGGAGCTAGCGGCAGTTGTGTTTGCTCTAAGGATATGGCGGCATTACTTGTATGGTGTCTATGTTGACGTCTTTACCGACCATAAGAGTTTGCAATATGTATTTAAGCAAAAGGATCTAAATCTTCATCAACGAAGGTGGCTTGAGCTCTTAAAGGACTATGACATGAATGTCCTCTATCACCCTGGCAAGGCTAACGTGGTGGCAGATGCTCTTAGTCGGATGTCAATGGGTAGTGTTGCCAATATTGAGGATGGTAAAAGGAAACTAGTTTGTGATGTTCATAGATTGGCCCATTTGGGTGTGCGAGTAGTTGATTCCACCTAAGGTGGTGTTATGGTCCACAATGGTTCAGAATCTTCCTATGTGCAAGATGTGAAAGCTAAGAAAGATCTTGATCCGAACCTAGTCGATTTGAAAGAAGCGGTGCTAAAGAAGTCCGTGGAGGCTTTCTCCCAAGGGGGAGATGGAGTGCTTAGATATCAGGGTCGTTTATGTGTCCCTAATTTAGATGACCTAAGAGGACAAATCTTAATTAGGCCCATGGTTCTCGTTATTCCATTCACCCGGGAGCTACCAAGAAGTACCGTGACTTGTGGGAGATCTATTGGTGGAATGGGATGAAGAAGGATATTGTGGGATTTGTGGCTAGATGTCCTAATTGCCAACAAGTGAAAGTTGAACACCAAAGACCGGGAGGTCTGTCCCAAGGTATTGATATCCCCACTTGAAAGTGGGAAGATGTGAACATGAACTTTATTGTTGGCTTGCCACGCACTCGGTGCCAGTATAATTCTATTTGGGTGGTTGTAGATCTATGATGAAATCAGCCCATTTCATTCCCATCAAGGTTTCTTATTCGGCGGAGGATTATGCTAAGTTATACTTGAGGGAGATGGTTAGGTTGCATGGAGTGCCTTTATCCATTACCTCTGATCATGGTACACAGTTTACTTCTCAGTTTTGGAAATCTTTCCAAAAGGGCATTGGTACTCGTGTTAAACATAGCACGGCCTTTCATCCCCACACCGATGGGCAAGCGGAGAGTACCATCCAAACTTTGGAAGATATGTTGAGAGCTTGTGCAATTGACTTCAAGGGTAATTGGGATGATCATTTGCCTTTGATTGAGTTTGCTTATAATAACAGCTACCATTCTAGTATTAGTATGGCTCCATTTGAAGCTCTCTATGGTAGGAGGTGTAGATATCCCATAGCTTGGTTTGAAATTGGGGAAGTTGCTTTGATAGGCCCCGAGTTAGTGCATGAAGCTGTAGAGAAAGTTTGGCTTATTAGAGAAAGGCTGAAAACGGCACAAAGTCGACAAAAGTCCTATGACGATGTTAGAAGAATAGAAGAAGAAAATTAGAGTTTGATGTTGATGATTGGGTTTACTTGAAAATTTCACCTATGAAGGATGTAATGCGATCTGGGAAGAAAGGGAACTTAGTCCCCGTTATGTAGGCCCATATCAAATTTTGAGACGTGTTGGTAAAGTTGCTTTTGAGATCGATTTGCCTAATGAGTTCGCATCAGTACAATCGGTTTTCGATGTCTCATTGTTGAAAAATTGTGTTGGCGATCCATTTATTATAGTGCCTTTAGAAGATCTTGGCATGAAGGATAGCCTTTCTTATGAAGAGGTTTCGGTTGAGATTCTAGACTGATAAGTCCGGAAGTTAAGAAATAAAGAAGTTGCTTTCGTGAAAGTTCTATGGAGGAATCAATTAGTTGAGGGTGCTACTTGGAAGGCCGAGGCCGATATGATGTCCCGTTACCCTCACCTTTTCTCTACCGATCCTCCTCTAGCTTGAGGTACCTAGTTCCTCATGATTTATTCTTTGATTTCTTGTGTCGTAGTTGATTTCCATGATTTCTTTGATTTATGCATGTTCATGAAGAGTCTAACATGATATAAGTGCATTGAGTATGAGTTGCATAAAGTCTTCATGAATTTTGTATTGAGCATGCTTTAGCTTGGAGTTGATGTTTCCTCCTCGGATATGTGCATTTATGTGCTTGCATGCTAGGTTGGGTTGTTAGTCCGAGTCTATCAACCTTCTCAGGATATCCAGGTTCTCATTCGAGCACGAATGTTCCCAAGGGAGAGATATTGTAACACCCCAGTTTTTGAAAAGAAAGAAAAATGTTGTTTTAAAATTTTTCTGGTGCCAGTGACGACGGAGGCCATCTACGAACCGTAGGTGGAGTGACGGGCCGTAGATGGGAACCGTCGATGGCCCTGCCAACTTTATGAATTTTGAGTTTCTGAACCTTGACCTACGGAATAGCAGGACGGTTCGTAGTTCGGTTGACGGGCCGTAGATGGGTTCCGTAGATGCCTTCCAGACTTAGACAAATTTTCAGTCCAAAATGAACTTTCTGAATCAATTGACAAAAGAACACGACGGTCCGTCAATGGATGTACGGACCGTAGATCCTGTCCGTAGTTTGGCCCTGACAGTTTTATTTAAGGGCTTTCTGGACTTTTCCCTAAATATTTATTCCTTATCCTAGACGATTTTGCCCCTTAACCCTGGCCCTATTTATATATTTCTAACCTCTAATCCCTTCATTCCAACTCTCATCTCCAAAAAATATTCCTCTCTGTAGAAGAACAAGAAGAAGAAGAGAGCTAGGGTTCTCATCAAAATCATCAATCCTCCTTTTATTTAAAGGCATTGGCATTAAGGTATGATAGTATTTACCATTTGGAGTCTTTCCTCCAATGGGTCCTCTTTTCCTTAAGGTTTTCAAGGTATAGTCTTGCCCAAGAGAGCTAGGGTTTTGACAAATTCTTACGGGTTCTTCATTATGCTTTCCATTGTTGATGTTAAGGTTGATAATGCACGATCTAGTGTCGATTTAGCGTGATTTACATGCAACTTGACGAATCCCATGAATCCATGCTAAGTTTCCCCCAATTTATGATTATGCTTATGATTGTGGGTTGATTTGAGAAAAGATAAATTGCATGAACTCTTTGTGAAATGAGTTAACAAGCTATGAATTTCATGTAAGACTATGGACGATGAAAAGAGGATAATTTATGAAAAGATGAATGTTCAATCAAAATCTATGATTTTCCTCTATTATGTGGGTTCCCTCAATTATGACTAAATTGTCTAGATTCATGGCTTTCTAAGTATTAGGTTGCATTGAATTGCATGTTTTGAGGTGGGGTTTATGAACCCATGATTTATGAGTTAAGAGCACGATGAGCTATGTAAGTATGAAGCTTATGAACTCATGCATGTTTTATGAAGTTATGATATGTTAATGGAAATGTTGAGTTGTGGAAGGGTTTCTCATGTATTTCTCAACATATGAATGTGAAAGGTTTTCTCACACGTAATGATTCATAACTTGTTGAAAGGCTTGCTCAACTAAGCTTGAATCCATGATTAAGGAGGTATTCTATGAAGGGACAAGAGGCGATTATCCATGTTCCCTAATATAGACAAGAGGCGATTACCCATGTTCCCTAATGTAGACAAGAGGCGATTACCCATGTCTACTAATAATGAAATCAGGACTAATAGAAGAACAAGAGGCGATTACCCATGTTCTTAAGGATATATTCTAATGAATGAAGGGACAAGATGTGATTACCCCTGTACCCTAATGTAGACAAAGTGGCGATTACCAAAGTCTACTAATAATGAGTTTATGAATAATGTAGACAAGACACGATTACCCATGTCTACCTAAGATAAAATGAACTATGATATATCCGTGGGAAGTATGCTTGGTACCGAGTGGACAAGTGGCGATTACCCATGTCCCATAACCTATGTGTCACACTAAAGTGATGGTCTATGATAAACACTAGCTAGTGGATCCACATAAGCTAAGAAGTTCATGGTCTTACCTTGGCAAGTAGGACACCCCTTTTCGGTGTGGGCAGACACCGGATTCAATGTTGATAGCTCACATGGTCTTATATGTCGATTAAGGCTATTTCCCCACAACTAATGAACAAGTGTTATGATGATGGTCTAAAGTAAAGTAAAGGAAAGATGAATAGCTTGTCTTGGCCATGGTTTATGCTTCATGTTCCTTATGTTCTATCATGTTTTAGCTTGGCCATTACATGTCATGATTATATGTCATTCTAGCATTTTTTATATGCCCTATGTGCATTGCTATCATATATAGTACTTGATTGTACTAACGCATACTCTTGCCTACATTGATTCTATTGATGTAGGACTTGGCGGTTCTTCTCATCCCACTCGTGGCTAGTCAGTTCCAGTGATAGTGAAGACTTGGTGAGGCCTCCTATGTCCGAGGACCTAACCTTGTTACGTTTTCATGCTTTCCGTTATACTTTTTTTTGGATATTGTACTGGGCTGCGTCCCAAACCTTCATTTCTATTCTATTATGTTAGATGGCTTGAGTTATGAGATGTAGACTTCCGCTGATGTTTTCATAAACTCTGTTGTGATTTTATCCTTTGGACTCTTTAATTTCTTCTATCTTGTATGAATGTATGTTAAGTGGCTTGTATGAGGCCTTTCGAGGTCTTGTATGCCATGTCACGTCTAGGGGGTACCTTGGGTCGTGACAGCATGGCTCTTGAAGTTGCACAACACTTGGAGTTATTTCGTTTGTTTTGGCACGGAGGTTTATGGCTAGTGGTTTCTTGTCTTATTGGTCTTACGCACGGAATATGAGTAGAGAGGTTCCTTCAAGTGAGTCTGTTCCTATTTTTCATGAGTTTGTGGATGTGTTTCCTACTGACTTATCTGTCCTACCCCTAGAACATGATATTGATTTTCCTATTGATCTTTAGTCGGGCACTTGTCATATCTCTATTCCGTCTAATCGTATAGCCCCCGTAGAGCTTAAGGAGCTAAGTGTTAAGCTTGAAGATCTCTAGGATAAAGGATTCATTCATCCTAGTGTATCACTTTTGGGTGTCCCCATCCTATTTGAGAAGAAGAAGGATGGATTTATGCTGATATGGATTGGTTACAGGCAGCTGAATAAGGTGACAGTGAGGAACCGTTGCCCCATGCCTTGCATCTGAATAAAGTGACGGTGAAGAACCGCTACCCTGGCCTTGTATTGATGATCTATTTGACCAATTGTAAGGTGCCACCATGTTTTCTAAGATTAATTTGAGATATTGTTACCATCAGCTAAGGATCAAGGCAGTAAACATCCCTAAGAAAACATTTAGGACTCGTTACGGTTATTATAAGTTCCTAGTGATATCTTTCAAGCTGACTTAGTCCCTGTTGCCTTTATGGACTAGATGACGTGGGTGTTCAAGCAATATCGTGATTAGTTCATCATAGTGTTCATTGAAGATATTTTAATATACTTGCAAAGTTGGAGAGAATATGAGCAACACCTGAGGATTGTGCTCCATACTTTGAGAGATCAACAACTTTATGCCAAGTTCTCAAAGTGTGAATTTTTGCTTGAGTTTGTAGCATTCAGAAGCAAGAACCCTGCCGGGCTAGAAAATATCAAGTTGAACCATCCAGTTTGCTAAGGAATGGATGACTGAAGAAAAAGGTCGCTCCTCCATGGCCAAGAAAGCAAAATTCCCCATACTTACCGCCTTTTGGCTCAAGTAATATGTTACTACATTAGACTTCCCTGGTGATAAAGGATAAAAATATCATAGTCCTTCAGTAACTTTAGCCATCTACACTGTCTCAAATTAAGGTCTTGCTAGCTGAAAATGTACTGAACACTATGGTGATTGGTGAATACCTCACAATTAACTCCATACAAATAGTGCCTTCAAATCTTCAATGCGAAGACTACCGCTCCGAACTCTAAGTCATGAGTGTGGTAGTTCTTCTCGTAAGTTTTCAGGTGCCTAGAAACATATGCAATAACACTGCCCTACTACATTAATACAAAACCCAAGACAACATCATAAGCATCATAGTAGACCGTAAACCCATGACCCTCAAATGGAAGAGTCGGAATCAGTGCTTAAGTCGACAAGGCATTGAGCTTTTGAAATCTCACCTCACAGAAGAAAACCATCCCACAAACCAACAGTAGTAGCCTGCTAACTTGACAAAAGTGTGAACCTCGATAGGAGAAGTAGGCCTAGCCCAACCACGAACTGCCTCTATCTTTGACGAATCCACCAATATCCCATCCTTGGACACCATGTGCCCCAAGGATGCCATAGACTCAAGCCAAAACTCACACTTAGTGATTTTTTCATACAACTACACTGATCTCACAAGTTCTAGAGTATAATCCTTAGATGCTACTCAGGCTGCTCCCTACTCTTGGAGTAAACTAAGATATCATCGATGAACACTATCACGAAAGAGTCTTAGTAGGGCCTGAAAACCAGGTTCATCAACTCCATGAACACTGTTGGGGCATTAGGCAACCCAAAAAATATGACTAGGTACTTTTAATGG
>JAGDQO010003035.1:0-28468 GCA_018342035.1 Solanum appendiculatum | reverse complement strand
TGCGTCGGTTCGGGGAGGCTAGATCGGTGGGGGGCAGTCTAGGGCGTACGGAGGAAGGAGGTGTTTAAAAGAATTTACAGTGGTAGGAAAGATGGATGGGATCATACCAGCACTAACGCACCGGATCCCATCAGAACTCCGAAGTTAAGTGTGCTTGGGCGAGAGTAGTACTAGGATGGGTGACCCCCTGGGTAGTCCTCGTGTTGCATCCCTCTTTTTTGTCGAAATTCGATCGCGTATTTTGTAATGTTTATTTCTTTTTGCGGAAACGACATTCGGATCGAGACGTCGTTAAGATAGGTGACGGGGGCGATTAAGATGAGCGTGACAATCTGCGTCATGCGTCGGTTCGTGGAGGCTAGGTCGTTGGGGGGCAGGCTAGGGCGTACGGAGGAAGGAGGTGTTTAATAGAATTTACAGTGGTAGGAAAGATCGATGCGATCATACCAGCACTAACGCACCGGATCCCATCAGAACTCCGAAGTTAAGCGTGCTTGGGCGAGAGTAGTACTAGGATGGGTGACCCCCCTGGGAAGTCCTGTGTTGGCATCCCTCTTTTTTATGTCGAAATTCGATCGAGTATTTTGTTATGTAATATTCTTTTTGCGGAACGACATTCAGATCGAGACGTCGTTAAGACAGGTGACGGGGGCGATTAAGATGAGCGTGACAATCTGCGTCATGCGTCGGTTCGGGGAGGCTAGGTCGGTGGGGGGCAGGCTAGGGCGTTCGGAAGAAGGAGGTGTTTAATAGAATTTACTGTGGTAGGTAACATGGATGCGATCATACCAGCACTAACGCACCGGATCCCATCAGAACTCCGAAGTTAAGCGTGCTTGGGCGAGAGTAGTACTAGGATGGGTGACCCCCTAGGAAGTCCTCGTGTTGCATCCCTCTTTTTTGTCGAAATTCGATCGTGTATTTTGTAATGTATATTTCTTTTTGCGGAAACGACATTCGGATCGAGACGTCGTTAAGACAGGTGACGGGGGCGATTAAAATGAGCGTGACAATCTGCGTCATGCGTCGGTTCGGGGAGGCTAGGTCGGTGGGGGGCAGGCTAGGGCGTTCGGAGGAAGGAGGTGTTTAATAGAATTTACAGTGGTAGGTAACATGGATGCGATCATACCTGCACTAACGCACCGGATCCCATCAGAACTCCGAAGTTAAGCATGCTTGGGCGAGAGTAGTACTAGGATGGGTGACCCCCTGGGAAGTCCTCGTGTTGCATCCCTCTTTTTTTGTCGAAATTCGATCGAGTATTTTCTAATGTATATTTCTTTTTGCGGAAACGACATTCGGATCGAGACGTCGTTAAGACAGGTGACGGGGGCGATTAAGATGGGCGTGACAATCTGCGTCAGGCGTCGGTTCGGGGAGGCTAGGTCGGTGGGTGGCAGGCTAGGGCGTACGGAGGAAGGAGGTGTTTAATAGAATTTACAGTGGTAGGAAACACGGATGCGATCATACCAGCACTAACGCACCGGATCCCATCAGAACTCCGAAGTTAAGCGTGCTTGGGCGAGAGTAGTACTAGGATGGGTGACCCCCTGGGAAATCCTCGTGTTGCATCCCTCTTTTTTGTCGAAATTCGATCGCGTATTTTGTTATGTTTATTTCTTTTTGCGGAAACGACATTCGGATCGAGACGTCGTTAAGATAGGTGACGGGGGCGATTAAGATGAGCGAGACAATCTGCGTCATGCGTCGGTTCGGGGAGGCTAGGTCGTTGGGGGGCAGGCTAGGGCGTACGGAGGAAGGAGGTGTTTAATAGAATTTACAGTGGTAGGAAAGATGGATGCGATCATACCAGCACTAACACACCGGATCCCATCAGAACTCCGAAGTTAAGCGTGCTTGGGTGAGAGTAGTACTAGGATGGGTGACCCCCTGCGAAGTCCTCGTGTTGCATCCCTCTTTTTTGTCGAAATTCGATCCAGTATTTTGTAATGTATATTTCTTTTTGCGGAAACGACATTCGGATCGAGACGTCGTTAAGACAGGTGACGGGGGCGATTAAGATGAGCGTAACAATCTGCGTCATGCGTCGGTTCGGGGAGGCTAGGTCGGTGGGGGGCAGGCTAGGGCGTTCGGAAGAAGGAGGTGTTTAATAGAATTTACAGTGGTCGGTAACATGGATGCGATCATACCAGCACTAACGCACCGGATCCCATCAGAACTCCGAAGTTAAGCGTGTTTGGGCGAGAGTAGTACTAGGATGGGTGACCCCCTGGGAAGTCCTCGTGTTGCATCCCTCTTTTTTGTCGAAATTCGATCGAGTATTTTGTAATGTATATTTCTTTTTGCGGAAACGACATTCGGATCGAGACGTCGTTAAGACAGGTGACGGGAGCGATTAAGATGAGCGTGACAATCTACGTCATGCGACGGTTCGGGGAGGCTAGGTCGGTGGGAGGCAGGCTAGGGTGTTCGGAAGAAGGAGGTATTTAATAGAATTTACAGTGGTAGGTAACGTGGATGCGATCATACCTGCACTAACGCACCGGATCCAATCAGAACTCCGAAGTTAAGCGTGCTTGGGCGAGAGTAGTACTAGGATGGGTGACCCCCTGGGAAGTCCTCGTGTTGCATCCCTCGATCGTGTATTTTGTAATGTATATTTCTTTTTGCGGAAACGACATTCGGATCGAGACGTCGTTAAGACAGGTGACGGGGGCGATTAAGATGAGCGTGACAATCTGCGTCATGCGTCGGTTCAGAAAGGCTAGGTCGGTGGGTGGCAGGCTAGGGCGTACGGAGGAAGGAGGTGTTTAATAGAATTTACAGTGGTAGGAAACACGGATGCGATCATACCAGCACTAACGCACCGGATCCCATCAGAACTCCGAAGTTAAGCGTGGTTGGGCGAGAGTAGTACTAGGATGGGTGACCCCCTGGGAAGTCCTCGTGTTGCATCCCTTTTTTTTGTCGAAATTCGATCGAGTATTTTCTAATGTATATTTCTTTTTGCGGAAACGACATTCGGATCGAGACGTCGTTAAGACAGGTGACGGGGGCGATTTAGATGAGCGTGACAATCTGCGTCATGCGTCGGTTCGGGGAGGCTAGGTCGTTGGGGGGCAGGCTAGGGCGTACGGAGGAAAGAGGTGTTTAATAGAATTTACAGTGGTAGGGAAGATGGATGCGATCATACCAGCACTAACGCATCGGATCCCATCAGAACTCCGAAGTTAAGCGTGCTTGGGCGAGAGTAGTACTAGGATGGGTGACCCCCTGGGAAGTCCTCGTGTTGCATCCCTCATTTTTGTCGAAATTCGATCGCTTATTTTGTTATGTTTATTTCTTTTTGCGAAAACGACATCCGGATCGAGACGTCGTTAAGACAGGTGACGGGGGAGATTAAAATGGGCGTGACAATCCGCGTCATGCGTCGGTTCGGGGAGGCTAGGTCGTTAGGGGGCAGGCTAGGGCGTACGGAGGAAGGAGGTGTTTAATAGAATTTACAGTGGTAGGAAAGATGGATGCGATAATACCAGCACTAACGCACCGAATCCCATCAGAACTCCGAAATTAAGCGTGCTTGGGCGTGAGTAATACTAGGATGGGTGACCCCCTGGGAAGTCCTCGTGTTGCATCCCTCTTTTTTGTCGAAATTCGATCGAGTATTTTGTAATGTATATTTCTTTTTGCGGAAACGACATTCGGATCGAGACGTCGTTATGACAGGTGACGGGGGAGATTAAGATGGGCGTGACAATCTGCGTCATGCGTCGGTTCAGAAAGGCTAGGTCGGTGGGTGGCAGGCTAGGGCGTTCGGAGGAAGGAGGTGTTTAATAGAATTTACAGTGGTAGGAAACACGGATGCGATCATACCAGCACTAACGCACCGGATCCCATTAGAACTCCGAAGTTAAGCGTGCTTGGGCGAGAGTAGTACTAGGATGGATGACCCCCTGGGAAGTCCTCGTGTTGCATCCCTCTTTTTTGTCGAAATTCGATCGCGTATTTTGTTATGTTTATTTCTTTTTGCGGAAACGCCATTCGGATAGAGACGTCGTTAAGATAGGTGACGGGAGCGATTAAGATGGGCGTGACAATCGGTGTCATGCGTCGGTTCGGGGAGGCTAGGTCGTTGGGGGCAGGCTAGGGCGTACGGAGGAAGGAGGTGTTTAATAGAATTTACAGTGGTAGGAAAGATGGATGCGATCATACCCAGCACTAACGCACCGGATTCCATCAGAACTCCGAAGTTAAGCGTGCTTGGGCGAGAGTAGTACTAGGATGGGTGACCCCCTGGGAAGTCCTCGTGTTGCATCCCTCTTTTTTGTCGAAATTTGATCGAGTATTTTGTAATGTATATTTCTTTTTGCGGAAACGACATTCGGATCGAGACGTCGTTAAGACAGGTGACGGGGGCAATTAAGATTAGCGTGACAATCTGCGTCATGCGTCGGTTCGGGGAGGCTAGGTCGGTGAGGGGCAGGCTAGGGCGTACGGAGGAAGGAGGTGTTTAATAGAATTTACAGTGGTAGGAAAGATGGATGGGATCATACCAGCACTAACGCACCGGATCCCATCAGAACTCCGAAGTTAAGCATGCTTGGGCGAGAGTAGTACTAGGATGGGTGACCCCCTGGGAAGTCCTCGTGTTGCATCCCTTTTTTTTGTCGAAATTCGATCGCGTATTTTGTTATGTTTATTTCTTTTTGCGGAAACGACATTCGGATCGAGACGTCGTTAAGACAGGTGACGGGGGCGATTAAGATGAGCGTGACAATCTGCGTCATGCGTCGGTTCGTGGAGGCTAGATCGGTGGGGGGCAGGCTAGGGCGTACGGAGGAAGGAGGTGTTTAATAGAATTTAAAGTGGTAGGAAAGATGGATGCGATCATACCAGCTCTAACGCACCGGATCCCACCAGAACTCCGAAGTTAAGCGTGCTTGGGCGAGAGTAGTACTAGGATAGGTGACCCCCTGGGAAGTCCTCGTGTTGCATCCCTCTTTTTTGTCGAAATTCGATCGAGTATTTTGTAATGTATATTTCTTTTTGTGGAAACGACATTCGGATCGAGACGTCGTTAAGACAGGTGACGGGGGCGATTAAGATGAGCGGGACAATCTGCGTCATGCGTCGGTTCGTGGAGGCTAGATCGGTGGGGGGCAGGCTAGGGCGTACGGAGGAAGGAGGTGTTTAATAGAATTTACAGTGGTAGGAAAGATGGATGCGATCATACCAGCTCTAACGCACCGGATCCCATCAGAACTCCGAAGTTAAGCGTGCTTGGGCGAGAGTAATACTAGGATAGGTGACCCCCTGGGAAGTCCTCGTGTTGCATCCCTCTTTTTTGTCGAAATTAGATCGTGTATTTTGTAATGTATATTTCTTTTTGCGGAAACGACATTCGGATCGAGACGTCGTTAAGACAGGTGACGGGGGCGATTAAGATGAGCGTGACAATCTGCGTCATGCGTCGGTTCGGGGAGGCTAGGTCGGTGGGAGGCAGTCTAGGGCGTACGAGGAAGGAGGTGTTTAATAGAATTTACAGTGGTAGGAAAGATTGATGCGATCATACCAGCACTAACGCACCGGATCCCATCAGAACTCCGAAGTTAAACGTGCTTAGGCGAGAGTAGTACTAGGATGGGTGACCCCCTAGGAAGTCCTCGTGTTGCATCCCTCTTTTTTGTCGAAATTCGATCGAGTATTTTGTAATGTATATTTCTTTTTGCGGAAACGACATTCGGATCGAGACGTCGTTAAGACAGGTGACGGGGAAGATTAAGATGGGCGTTACAATCTGCGTCATGCGTCGGTTCAGAAAGGCTAGGTCGGTGGGGGGCAGGCTAGGGCGTATGGAGGAAGGAGGTGTTTAATAGAATTTACAGTGGTAGGAAACACGGATGCGTTCATACCAGCACTAACGCACCGGATCCCATCAGAACTCCGAAGTTAAGCGTGCTTGGGCGAGAGTAGGACTAGGATGGGTGACCCCCTGGGAAGTCCTCGTGTTGCATCCCTCTTTTTTGTCGAAATTCGATCGCGTATTTTGTTATGTTTATTTCTTTTTGCGGAAACGCCATTCGGATAGAGACGTCGTTAAGATAGGTGACGGGGGCGATTAAGATGAGCGCGACAATCTGCGTCATGCGTCGGTTCGGAGAGGCTAGGTCGTTGGGGGGCAGGCTAGGGCGTACGGAGGAAGGAGGTGTTTAATAGAATTTATAGTGGTAGGAAAGATGGATGCGATCATACCAGCACTAACGCACCGGATTCCATCAGAACTCCGAAGTTTAGCGTGCTTGGGCGAGAGTAGTACTAGGATGGGTGACCCCCTGGGAAGTCCTCGTGTTGCATCCCTCTTTTTTGTCGAAATTCGATCGAGTATTTTGTAATGTATATTTCTTTTTGCGGAAACGACATTCGGATCGAGACGTCGTTTAGACAGGTGACGGGGGCGATTAAGATGAGCGTGACAATCTGCGTCATGCGTCGGTTCGGGGAGGCTAGGTCGGTGGGGGGCAGGCTAGGGCGTTCGGAAGAAAGAGGTGTTTAATAGAATTTACAGTGGTAGGTAACATGGATGCGATCATACCAGCACTAACGCACCGGATCCCATACGAACTCCGAAGTTAAGCGTGCTTGGGCGAGAGTAGTACTAGGATGGGTGACCCCCTCGGAAGTCCTCGTGTTGCATCCCTCTTTTTTGTCGAAATTCGATCGCGTATTTTGTAATGTATATTTCTTTTTGCGGAAACGACATTCGGATCGAGACGTCGTTAAGACAGGTGACGGGGGCGATTAAGAAGAGCGTGACAATCTGCGTCATGCGTCGGTTCGGGGAGGCTAGGTCGGTGGGGGGCAGGCTAGGGCGTACGGAGGAAGGAAGTATTTAATAGAATTTACAGTGGTAGGAAAGATTGATGCGATCATACCAGCACTAACGCACCGGATCCCATCAGAACTCCGAAGTTAAGCGTGCTTGGGCGAGAGTAGTACTAGGATGGGTGACCCCCTCGGAAGTCCTCGTGTTGCATCCCTCTTTTTTGTCGAAATTCGATCGCGTATTTTGTAATGTATATTTCTTTTTGCGGAAACGACATTCGGATCGAGACGTCGTTAAGACAGGTGACGGGGGCGATTAAGAAGAGCGTGACAATCTGCGTCATGCGTCGGTTCGGGGAGGCTAGGTCGTTGGGGGGCAGGCTAGGGCGTACGGAGGAAGGAAGTATTTAATAGAATTTACAGTGGTAGGTAACACGGATGCGATCATACCAGCACTAACGCACCGGATCCCATTAGAACTCCGAAGTTAAGCGTGCTTGGGCGAGAGTAGTACTAGGATGGGTTACCCCCTGGGAAGTCCTCGTGTTGCATCCCTCTTTTTTGTCGAAATTCGATCGCGTATTTTGTTATGTTTATTTCTTTTTGCGGAAACGACATTCGGATCGAGACGTCGTAAATAAGGTGACGGGGGCGATTAAATTGAGCGTGACAATCTGCGTCATGCGTCGGTTCGGGGAGGTAGGTCGTTGGGGGCAGGCAAGGGCGTACGGAGGAAGGAGGTGTTTTAATAGAAGTGCTACAGTGGTAGGAAAACGGGAATGCGATTTCATAGCAGCACTAACGCACCGGATCCATCAGAACTCCGAAGTTAAGCGGCTTGGGCTGAGTGATAGTACTAGGATGGGTGCCCCCTGGAAGTCCATCCGTGTTGCATCCCTCTTTTTCTGTCGAAATCGATCGAGTATTTTGGTAATGTATATTTCGTTTTTGCAGAAACGACATTTCGCGATCGAGACGTCGTTAAAGGACAGGTGACGGGGCGATTAAGGAATGAGACGTAGACCAATCTGCGTCATGCGACGGTTCGGGGAGGCTAGGTCGGTGGGGGGCAGTCTAGGGCGTACGGAGGAAGGATGTGTTTAATAGAATTTACAGTGGTAGGAAATATGGATGCGATCATACCAGCACTAACGCACCGGATCCCATCAGAACTCCGAAGTTAAGTGTGCTTGGGCGAGAGTAGTACTAGGATGGGTGACCCCTTGGGAAGTCCTCGTGTTGCATCCCTCTTTTTTGTCGAAATTCGATCGCTTATTTTGTAATGTATATTTCTTTTTGCGGAAACGACATTCGGATCGAGACGTCGTTAAGACAGGTGACGGGGGCGATTAAGATGAGCGTGACAATCTGCGTCACGCGTCGGTTCGGGGAGGCTAGGTCGGTGGGGGGCAGGCTAGGGCGTACGGAGGAAGGAAGTATTTAATAGAATTTATAGTGGTAGGAAAGATGGATGCGATCATACCAGCACTAACGCACCGGATCCCATCAGAACTCCGAAATTAAGCGTGCTTGGGCGAGAGTAGTACTAGGATGGGTGACCCCCTGGGAAGTCCTCGTGTTGAATCCCTCTTTTTTGTCGAAATTCGATCGCGTATTTTTTTATGTTTATTTCTTTTTGCGAAAACGACATTCGGATCGAGACGTCGTTAAGACAGGTGACGGGGGAGATTAAGATGGGCGTGACAATCCGCGTCATGCGTCGGTTCGGGGAGGCTAGGTCGTTGGGGGGCAGGCTAGGGCGTACGGAGGAAGGAGGTGTTTAATAGAATTTACAGTGGTAGGAAACACGGATGCGATCATACCAGCACTAACGCACCGGATCCCATTAGAACTCCGAAGTTAAGCGTGCTTGGGCTAGAGTAGTACTAGGATGGGTGACCCCCTGGGAAGTCCTCGTGTTGCATCCCTCTTTTTTGTCGAAATTCGATCGCGTATTTTGTTATGTTTATTTCTTTTTGCGGAAACGACATTCGGATCGAGACGTCGTTAGGATAGGTGACGGGGGCGATTAAGATGAGCGTGACAATCTGCGTCATGCGTCGGTTCGGGGAGGCTAGGTCGTTGGGGGGCAGGCTAGGGCGTACGGAGGAAGGAGGTGTTTAATAGAATTTACAGTGGTAGGAAAGACGGATGCGATCATACCAGCACTAACGCACCGGATCCCATCAGAACTCCGAAGTAAAGCGTGCTTGGGCGAGAGTAGTACTAGGATGGGTGACCCCCTAGGAAGTCCTCGTATTGCATCCCTCTTTTTTGTCGAAATTCGATCGAGTATTTTGTAATGTATATTTCTTTTTGTGGAAACGACATTCGAATCGAGACGTCGTTAAGACAGGTGACGGGGGCGATTAAGATGAGCGTGACAATCTGCGTCATGCGTCGGTTTGGGGAGGCTAGATCGGTAGGGGGCAGGCTAGGGCGTACGGAGGAAGGAGGTGTTTAATAGAATTTACAGTGGTAGGAAAGATGGATGGGATCATACCAGCACTAACGCACCGGATCTCATCAGAACTCCGAAGATAAGCGTGCTTGGGCGAGAGTAGTACTTGGATGGGTGACCCCCTGGGAAGTCCTCGTGTTGCATCCCTCTTTTTTGTCGAAATTCGATCGAGTATTTTGTAATGTATATTTCTTTTTGCGGAAACGACATTCGGATCGAGACGTCGCTAAGACAGGTGACGGGGGCGATTAAGATGAGCGTGACAATCTGCGTCATGCGTCGGTTCGGGGAGGCTAGATCGGTGGGGGGCAGGCTAGGGCGTACGGAGAAAGGAGGTGTTTAATAGAATTTACAGTGGTAGGAAAGATGGATGGGATCATACCAGCACGAACGCACCGGATCCTATCAGAACTCCAAAGTTAAGCGTGCTTTGGCGAGAGTAGTACTAGGATGGGTGACCCCCTGGGAAGTCCTCGTGTTGCATCCCACTTTTTTGTCGAAATTCGATCGCGTATTTTGTTATGTTTATTTCTTTTTGCGGAAACGCCATTCGGATAGAGACGTCGTTAAGATAGGTGACGGGGGCGATTAAAATGTGCTTGACAATCTGCGTCATGCGTCGGTTCGGGGAGGCTAGGTCGTTGGGGGGCAGGCTAGGGCGTACGGAGGAAGGAGGTGTTTAATAGAATTTACAGTGGTAGAAAGATGGATGCGATCATACCAGTACTAACGCACCGGATTCCATCAGAACTCCGAAGTTTAGCGTGCTTGGGCGAGAGTAGTACTAGGATGGGTGACCCCCTGGGAAGTCCTCGTGTTGCATCCCTCTTTTTTGTCGAAATTCAATCGTGTATTTTGTAATGTATATTTCTTTTTGCGGAAACGACATTCGGATCGAGACGTCGTTAAGACAGGTGACGGGGGCGTTTAAGATGAGCGTGACAATCTGCGTCATGCGTCGGTTCGGGGAGGCTAGGTCGGTGGGGGGCAGGCTAGGGCGTTCGGAAGAAGGAGGTGTTTAATAGAATTTACAGTGGTAGGTAACATGGATGCGATCATACCTGCACTAACGCACCGGATCCCATCAGAACTCCGAAGTTAAGCATGCTTGGGCGAGAGTAGTACTAGGATGGGTGACCCTCTGGGAAGTCCTCGTGTTGCATCCCTCTTTTTTGTCGAAATTCGATCGAGTATTTTCTAATGAATATTTCTATTTGCGGAAACGACATTCGGATCGAGACGTCGTTAAGACAGGTGACGGGGGCGATTAAGATGAGCGTGACAATCTGCGTCATGCGTCGGTTCGGGGAGGCTAGGTCTGTGGGGGGCAGGCTAGGGCGTTCGGAAGAAGGAGGTGTTTAATAGAATTTACAGTGGTAGGAAACATGGATGCGATCATACCAGCACTAACGCACCGGATCCCATCAGAACTCCGAAGTTAAGCGTGCTTGGGCGAGAGTAGTACTAGGATAGGTGACCCCCTGGGAAGTCCTCGTGTTGCATCCCTCTTTTTTGTCGAAATTCAATCGAGTATTTTGTAATGATTATTTCTTTTTGCGGAAACGACATTCGGATCGAGACGTCGTTAAGACAGGTGACGGGGGCGATTAAGATGAGCGTGACAATCTGCGTCATGCGTCGGTTCGGGGAGGCTAGGTCGTTGGGGGGCAGGCTAGGACGTTCGGAAGAAGGAGGTGTTTAATAGAATTTACAGTGGTAGGAAAGATGGATGCGATCATACCAGCACTAACGCATCGGATCCCATTAGAACTCCGAAGTTAAGCGTGCTTGGGCGAGAGTAGTACTAGGATGGGTGACCCCTGGGAAGTCCTCGTGTTGCATCCCTCTTTTTTGTCGAAATTCGATCGAGTATTTTCTAATGTATATTTCTTTTTGCGGAAACGACATTCGGATCGAGACGTCGTTAAGACAGGTGACGGGGGCGACTAAGATGGGCGTGACAATCTGCGTCATGCGTCGGTTCGGGGAGGCTAGGTCGGTTGGTGGCAGGCTAGGGCGTACGGAGGAAGGAGGTGTTTAATAGAATTTACAGTGGTAGGAAACACGGATGCGATCATACCAGCACTAACGCACCGGATCCCATCAGAACTCCGAAGTTAAGCGTGCTTGGGCGAGAGTAGTACTAGGATAGGTGACCCCCTGGGAAGTCCTCGTGTTGCATCCCTCTTTTTTTGTCGAAATTCGATCGCGTATTTTGTAATGTTTAATTTCTTTTTGCCGGGAACGCCATTCGCGATAGAGACGTTGTTAAAGATAGGGTTGACGGGGGGCCGATTAAGATGAGCGTGGACAATCTGCGTCATGGTCAGGTCGGGAGGCTAGGTTCGTTGGGCGGGCGGCTAGGGCGTACGGAGGAATGAGGTGTTTAATAGAATTTCAGTGGTAGGAAGATGGATGCGATCATACCAGCACTAACGCACCGGATCCCATCAGAACTCCGAAGTTAAGCGTGCTTGGGCGAGAGTAGTACTAGGATGGGTGACCCCCTGGGAAGTCCTCGTGTTGCATCCCTCTTTTTTGTCGAAATTCGATAGAGTATTTTGTAATGTATATTCCTTTTTTGGGAAACGACATTCGGATCGATACGTCGTTAAGACAGGTGACGGGGGCAATTAAGATGAGCGTGACAATCTGCGTCATGCGTCGGTTCGGGGAGGCTAGGTCGGTGGGGGGCAGGCTAGGGCGTTCGGAAGAAGGAGGTGTTTAATAGAATTTACAGTGGTAAGTAACATGGATGCGATCATACCAGCACTAACGCACCGGATCCCATCAGAACTCCGAAGTTAAGCGTGCTTGGGCGAGAGTAGTACTAAGATGGGTGACCCCCTAGGAAGTCCTCGTGTTGCATCCCTCTTTTTTGTCGAAATTCGATCGAGTATTTTGTAATGTATATTTCTTTTTGCGGAAACGACATTCGGATCGAGACGTCGTTAAGACAGGTGACGGGGGCGATTAAGATGGGCGTGACAATCTGCGTCATGCGTCGGTTCGGGGAGGCTAGGTCGGTGGGGGGCAGGCTAGGGCGTACGGAGGAAGGAAGTATTTAATAGAATTTACAGTGGTAGGAAATATTGATGCGATCATACCAGCACTAACGCACCGGATCCCATCAGAACTCCGAAGTTAAGCGTGCTTGGGCGAGAGTAGTACTAGGATGGGTGACCCCCTGGGAAGTCCTCGTGTTGCATCCCTCTTTTTTGTCGAAATTCGATCGCGTATTTTGTTTTGTTTATTTCTTTTTGCGGAAACGCCATTCGGATAGAGACGTCGTTAAGATAGGTGACGGGGGCGATTAAGATGAGCGTGACAATCTGCGTCATGCGTCGGTTCTGGGAGGCTAGGTCGTTGGGGGGCAGGCTAGGGCGTACGGAGGAAGGAGGTGTTTAATAGAATTTACAGTGGTAGGAAACACGGATGCGATCATACCAGCACTAACGCACCGGATCCCATCAGAACTCCGAAGTTAAGCGTGCTTGGGCGATAGTAGTACTAGGATGGATGACCCCCTGGGAAGTCCTCGTGTTGCATCCCTCTTTTTTGTCGAAATTCGATCGCGTATTTTGGTATGTTTATTTCTTTTTGCGGAAACGACATTCGGATCGAGACGTCGTTAAGATAGGTGACGGGGGCGATTAAGATGAGCGTGACAATCTGCGTTATGCGTCGGTTCGGGGAGGCTAGGTCGTTGGGGGGCAGGCTAGGGCGTACGGAGGAAGGAGGTGTTTAATAGAATTTACAGTGTTTGGAAAGATGGATGCGATCATACCAGCACTAACGCACCGGATCCCATCAGAACTCCGAAGTTAAGCGTGCTTGGGCGAGAGTAGTACTAGGATCGGTGACCCCCTGGGAAGTCCTCGTGTTGCATCCCTCTTTTTAGTCGAAATTCGATCGCGTATTTTGTAATGTATATTTCTTTTTGCGGAAACGACATTCGGATCGAGACGTCGTTAAGACAGGTGACGGGGGCGATTAAGATGGGCGTGGCAATCTGCGTCATGCGTCGGTTCGGGGAGGCTAGGTCGGTGGGTGGCAGGCTAGGGCGTACGGAGGAAGGAGGTGTTTAATAGAATTTACAGTGGTAGGAAACACAAATGCGATCATACCAGCACTAACGCACCGTATTCCATCAGAACTCCGAAGTTAAGCGTGCTTGGGCGAGAGTAGTACTAGGATGGGTGACCCCCTGGGAAGTCCTCGTGTTGCATCCCTCTTTTTTGTCGAAATTCGATCGCGTATTTTGTTATGTCTATTTCTTTTTGCGGAAACGACATTCGGATCGAGACGTCGTTAAGATAGGTGACGGGGGCGATTAAGATGAGCGTGACAATCTGCGTCATGCGTCGGTTCGGGGAGGCTAGGTCGTTGGGGGGCAGGCTAGGGCGTACGGAGGAAGGAGGTGTTTAATAGAATTTACTGTGGTTTGAAAGACGGATGCGATCATACCAGCACTAACGCACCGGATCCCATCAGAACTCCGAAGTTAAGCGTGCTTGGGCGAGAGTAGTACTAGGATGGGTGACCCCCTGGGATGTCCTCGTGTTGCATCCCTCTTTTTTGTCGAAATTCGATCGCGTATTTTGTAATGTATATTTCTTTTTGCGAAAACGACATTCGGATCGAGACGTCGTTAAGACAGGTGACGGGGGAGATTAAGATGGGCGTGACAATCTGCGTCATGCGTCGGTTCAGAGAGGCTAGGTCGGTGGGTGGCAGGCTAGGGCGTACGGAGGAAGGAGGTGTTTAATAGAATTTACAGTGGTAGGAAACACGGATGCGATCATACCAGCACTAACGCACCGGATCCCATCAGAACTGCGAAGTTAAGCGTGCTTGGGCGAGAGTAGTACTAGGATGGGTGACCCCCTGGGAAGTTCTCGTGTTGCATCCCTCTTTTTTGTCGAAATTCGATCGCGTATTTTGTTATGTTTATTTCTTTTTGCGGAAACGCCATTCGGATAGAGACGTCGTTAAGATAGGTGACGGGGGCGATTAAGATGAGCGTGACAATCTGCGTCATGCTTCGGTTCTGGGAGGTTAGGTCGTTGGGGGGCAGGCTAGGCGTACGGAGGAAGGAGGTGTTTAATAGAATTTACAGTGGTAGGAAAGATGGATGCGATCATACCAGCACTAACGCACCGGATCCCATCAGAACTCCGAAGTTAAGCGTGCTTGGGTGAGAGTAGTACTAGGATGGGTGACCCCCTGGGAAGTCCTCGTGTTGCATCCCTCTTTTTTGTCGAAATTCGATCGCGTATTTTGTTATGTTTATTTCTTTTTGCGGAAACGACATTCGGATCGAGACGTCGTTAAGATAGGTGACGGGGGCGATTAAGATGAGCGTGACAATCTGCGTCATGCGTCGGTTCGGGGAGGCTAGGTCGTTTGGGGGCAGGCTAGGGCGTACGGAGGAAGGAGGTGTTTAATAGAATTTACAGTGGTTGGAAAGATGGATGCGATCATACAAGCACTAACTCACCGGATCCCATCAAAACTCTGAAGTTAAGCGTGCTTGGGCGAGAGTAGTACTAGGATGGGTGACCCCCTGGGAAGTCCTCATGTTGCATCCCTCTTTTTTGTCGAAATTCGATCGCGTATGTTTTAATGTATATTTCTTTTTGCGGAAACGACATTCGGATCGAGACGTCGTTAAGACAGGTGACGGGGGAGATTAAGATGGGCGTGACAATCTGCGTCATGCGTCGGTTCGGGGAGGCTAGGTCGGTGGGGGGCAGGCTAGGGCGTTCGGAAGAAGGAGGTGTTTAATAGAATTTACAGTGGTAGGTAACATGGATGCGATCATACCAGTACTAACGCACCGGATTCCATCAGAACTCCGAAGTTAAGTGTGCTTGGGCGAGAGTAGTACTAGATGGGTGACCCCCTGGGAAGTCCTCGTGTTGCATCCCTCTTTTTTGTCGAAATTCGATCGAGTATTTTGTATTGTATATTTCTTTTTGCGGAAACGACATTCGGATCGAGACGTCGTTAAGACAGGTGACGGGGGCGATTAAGATGAGCGTGACAATCTGCGTCATGCGTCGGTTCGGGGAGGCTAGATCGGTGGGGGGCAGGCTAGGGCGTACGGAGGAAGGAGGTGTTTAATAGAATTTACAGTGGTAGGAAAGATGGATGCGAACATACCAGCACTAACGCACCGGATCCCATCAGAACTCCGAAGTTAAGCGTGCTTGGGCGAGAGTAGTACTAGGATGGGTGACCCCCTGGGAAGTCCTCGTGTTGCATCCCTCTTTTTTGTCGAAATTCAATCGCGTATTTTGTTATGTTTATTTCTTTTTGCGGAAACGACATTCGGATCGAGACGTCGTTAAGACAGGTGACGGGGGCGATTAAGATGAGCGTGACAATCTGCGTCATGCGTCGGTTCGGGGAGGCTAGATCTGTGTGGGGCAGGCTAGGGCGTACGGAGGAAGGAGGTGTTTAATAGAATCTACAGTGGTAGGAAAGACTGATGCGATCATACCAGCACTAACGCACCGGATCCCATCAGAACTCCGAAGTTAAGCGTGCTTGGGCGAGAGTAGTACTAGGATGGGTGACCCCATGGGAAGTCCTCGTGTTGCATCCCTCTTTTTTGTCGAAATTCGATCGAGTATTTTGTATTGTATATTTCTTTTTGCGGAAACGACATTCGGATCGAGACGTCGTTAAGACAGGTGACGGGGGTGATTAAGATGAGCGTGACAATCTGCGTCATGCGTCGGTTCGGAGAGGCTAGATCGGTGGGGGGCAGGCTAGGGCGTACGGAGGAAGGAGGTTTTTAATAGAATTTACAGTGGTAGGAAAGATGGATGCGAACATACCAGCACTAACGCACCGGATCCCATCAGAACTCCGAAGTTAAGCGTGCTTGGGCGAGAGTATTACTAGGATGGGTGACCCCCTGGGAAGTCCTCGTGTAGCATCCCTCTTTTTTGTCGAAATTCAATCGCGTATTTTGTTATGTTTATTTCTTTTTGCGGAAACGACATTCGGATCGAGACGTCGTTAAGACAGGTGACGGGGGCGATTAAGATGAGCGTGACAATCTGCGTCATGCGTCGGTTCGGGGAGGATAGATCTGTGGGGGGCAGGCTAGGGCGTACGGAGGAAGGAGGTGTTTAATAGAATTTACAGTGATAGGAAAGACTGATGCGATCATACCAGCACTAACGCACCGGATCCCATCAGAACTCCGTAGTTAAGCGTGCTTGGGCGAGAGTAGTACTAGGATGGGTGACCCCATGGGAAGTCCTCGTGTTGCATCCCTCTTTTTTGTCGAAATTCGATCGAGTATTTTGTAATATATATTTCTTTTTGCGGAAACGACATTCGGATCGAGACATTGTTAAGACAGGTGACGGGGGCGATTAAGATGAGCGTGACAATCTGCGTCATGCGTCGGTTCGGAGAGGCTAGGTCGTTTGGGGGTAGGCTAGGGCGTACGGAGGATGGAGGTATTTAATAGAATTTACACTGGTAGAAAACATGGATGCGATCATACCAGCACTAACGCACCGGATCCCATCAGAACTCCGAAGTTAAGCATGCTTGGGTGAGAGTAGTACTAGGATGGGTGACCCCCTGGGAAGTCCTCGTGTTGCATCCCTCATTTTTGTCGAAATTCGATCGCGTATTTTGTTATGTTTATTTCTTTTTGCGAAAACGACATTCGGATCGAGACGTCGTTAAGACAGGTGACGGGGGAGATTAAGAGGGGCGTGACAATCTGCGTCATGCGTCGGTTCAGAAAGGCTAGGTCGGTGGGTGGCAGGCTAGGGCGTACGGAGGAAGGAGGTGTTTAATAGAATTTACAGTGGTAGGAAACACGGATGCGATCATACCAGCACTAAAGCACCGGATCCAATCAGAACTCCGGAGTTAAGCGTGCTTGGGCGAGAGTAGTACTAGGATGGGTGACCCCCTGGGAAGTACTCGTGTTGCATCCCTCTTTTTTGTCGAAATTCGATCGCGTATTTTGTTATGTTTATTTCTTTTTGAGGAAACGACATTCGGATCGAGACGTCGTTAAGATAGGTGACGGGGGCGATTAAGATGAGCGTGACAATCTGCGTCATGCGTCTGTTCGGTGAGGCTAGGTCGGTGGGTGGCAGGCTAGGGCGTACGGAGGAAGGAGGTGTTTAATAGAATTTACAGTGGTAAGAAACATGGATGCGATCATACCAGCACTAACGCACTGGATCCCAGCAGAACTCCGAAGTTAAGCGTGCTTGGGCGAGAGTAGTACTAGGATGGGTGACCCCCTGGGAAGTCCTCGTGTTGCATCCCTCTTTTTTGTCGAAATTCGATCGAGTATTTTGTAATGTATATTTCTTTTTGCGGAAACGACATTCGGATCGAGACGTCGTTAAGACAGGAGACGGGGGAGATTAAGATGGGCGTGACAATCTGCGTCATGCGTCGGTTCAGAAAGGCTAGGTCGGTGGGTGGCAGGCTAGGGCGTACGGAGGAAGGAGGTGTTTAATAGAATTTACAGTGGTAGGAAACACGGATGCGATCATACCAGCACTAACGCACCGGATCCCATCAGAACTCCGAAGTTAAGCGTGCTTGGGCGAGAGTAGAACTAGGATGGATGACCCCCTGGGAAGTCCTCGTGTTGCATCCCTCTTTTTTGTCGAAATTCGATCGCGTATTTTGTTATGTTTATTTCTTTTTGCGGAAACGACATTCGGATCTTGACGTCGTTAAGATAGGTGACGGGGGCGATTAAGATGAGCGTGACAATCTGCGTCATGCGTCTGTTCGGGGAGGCTAGGTCGGTGGGTAGCAGGCTAGGGCGTACGGAGGAAGGAGGTGTTTAATAGAATTTACAGTGGTAAGAAACATGGATGCGATCATACCAGCACTAACGCACTGGATCCCATCAGAACTCCGAAGTTAAGCGTGCTTGGGCGAGAGTAGTACTAGGATGGGTGACCCCCTGGGAAGTCCTCGTGTTGCATCCCTCTTTTTTGTCGAAATTCCGTCGCGTATTTTTTTAGTATATATTTTTTTTTGCGAAAACGACATTCGGATTGAGACGTCGTTAAGACGGGTGACGGAGGCGATTAAGATGAGCGTGACAATCTGCGTCATGCGTCGGTTCGGGGAAGGCTAGGTCGTTGGGGGCAGCTAGGGCGTACGGAGGAAGGAGGTGTTTAATAGAATTTAACAGTGGTAAGGAAGATGGATGCGATCATACCAGCACTAACGACCGGAATCCCATCAGACTCCGAAGTTAAGGGTGCTAGGGGGGGGGCGATGAAGTAGTTACTAGAATGGGTTGACCCCCGGATGCTGGGAAGTCCTCGTGTTGCCTCCCTCCTTTTTTGTCAAATTCGATCGAGTATTTTGTAATGTAATAATTCTTTTTGCGGAAACGACAATTCGGATCGGACGTCGTTAAAGACAGGGACGGGGGCGATTAGATGAGCGTGACATCTGCGTGCATGCGTCGGTTCGGTGAAGGCCTAGATCGGCTGGGGGGCAGGGTTAAGGGCGTACGGAGGAAGGAGGTGTTTAATAGAATTTACAGTGGTAGGAAAGATGGAATGGGATCAATACCCGCATCCTAACGCACCGGATCCCATCAGAACTCCGAAGTTAAGCTTGCTTGGGCGAGAGTAGTACTAGGATGGGTGACCCCCTGGGAAGTCCTCGTGTTGCATCCCTCTTTTTTGTCGAAATTCGATCGCGTATTTTGTTATGTTAATTTCTTTTTGCGGAAACGACATTCGGATCGAGACGTCGTTAAGATAGGTGACGGGGGAGATTAAGATGAGCGTGACAATCTGCGTCATGCGTCGGTTCGGGGAGGCTAGGTCGTTGGGGGGCAGGCTAGGGCGTACGGAGGAAGGAGGTGTTTAATAGAATTTACTGTGAAAGATGGATGCGATCATACCAGCACTAACGCACCGGATCCCATCAGAACTCCGAAGTTAAGCGTGCTTGGGCGAGAGTAGTACTAGGATGGGTTACCCCCTGGGAAGTCCTCGTGTTGCATTTGTCTTTTTTGTCGAAATTCGATCGCGTATTTTGTAATGTATATTTCTTTTTGCGGAAACGACATTCGGATCGAGACGTCGTTAAGACAAGTGACGGGGGCGTATTAAGATGTAGCGTGACAATCTGCCGTTCATGCGTCGGTTTCGGGGAGCTAAGGTCGGTGGGGGCAGTCATAGGGCGTACGGAGGAAGGAGGTGTTTAATGATTTAACAGTGGTCGAGGGAAACACGATGCGATCATACCAACACTAAACGGCACCCGGATCCCATCAGAACTCCGAAGTTAAGCGTGCTTGGGCGAGAGTAGTACTAGGATGGGTGACCCCCTGGGAATTCCTCGTGTTGCATCCCTTTTTTTTGTCGAAATTCGATCGCGTATTTTGTTATGTTTATTTCTTTTTGCGGAAACGACATTCGGATCGAGACGTCGTTAAGATAGGTGACGGGGGCGATTAAGATGAGCGTGACAATCTGCGTCATGCGTCGGTTCAGAGAGGCTAGGTCGTTGGGGGGAAGGCTAGGGCGTACGGAGGAAGGAGGTGTTTAATAGAAGTTACAGTGGTAGGAAAGATGGATGCGATCATACCAGCACTAACGCACCGGATTCCATCAGAACTCCGAAGTTTAGCGTGCTTGGGCGAGAGTAGTACTAGGATGGGTGACCCCCTGGGAAGTCCTCGTGTTACATCCCTCTTTTTTGTCGAAATTCGATCGTGTATTTTGTAATGTATATTTCTTTTTGCGGAAACGACATTCGGATCGAGTCGTCGTTAAGACAGGTGACGGGGGCGATTAAGATGAGCGTAACAATCTGCGTCATGCGTCGGTTCGGGGAGGCTAGGTCGGTGGGGGGCAGGCTAGGGCGTTCGGAAGAAGGAGGTGTTTAATAGAATTTACAGTGGTAGGAAACACGGATGCGATCATACCATCACTAACGCACCGGATCCCATCAGAACTCCGAAGTTAAGCGTGCTTGGGCGAGAGTAGTACTAGAATGGGTGACCCCCTGGGAAGTCCTCGTGTTGCATCCCTCTTTTTTGTCGAAATTCGATCGAGTATTTTGTAATGTATATTTCTTTTTGCGGAAACGAATTCGGATCGAGACGTCGTTAAGACAGGTGACGGGGGCGATTAAGATGAGCGTAACAATCTGCGTCATGCGTCGGTTCGGGGAGGCTAGGTCGGTGGGGGGCAGGCTAGGGCGTTCGGAAGAAGGAGGTGTTTAATAGAATTTATAGTGGTAGGTAACATGGATGCGATCATACCTGCACTAACGCACCGGATCCCATCAGAACTCCGAAGTTAAGCGTGCTTGGGCGAGAGTAGTACTAGGATGGGTGACCCCTGGGAAGTCCTCGTGTTGCATCCCTCTTTTTTGTCGAAATTCGATCGAGTATTTTCTAATGTATATTTCTTTTTGCGGAAACGACATTCGGATCGAGACGTCGTTAAGACAGGTGACGGGGGCGATTAAGATGAGCGTGACAATCTGCGTCATGCGACGGTTCGGGGAGGCTAGGTCGGTGGGGGGCAGTCTAGGGCGTACGGAGGAAGGATGTGTTTAATAGAATTTACAGTGGTAGGAAATATGGATACGATCATACCAGCACTAACGCACCGGATCCCATCAGAACTCCGAAGTTAAGTGTGCTTGGGCGAGAGTAGTACTAGAATGGGTGACCCCCTGGGAAGTCCTCGTGTTGCATCCCTCTTTTTTGTCGAAATTCGATCGCGTATTTTGTAATGTATATTTCTTTTTGCGGAAACGACATTCGGATCGAGACGTCGTTAAGACAGGTGATGGGGGCGATTAAGATGAGCGTGACAATCTGCGTCATGCGTCGGTTCGGGGAGGCTAGGTCGGTGGGGGGCAATCTAGGGCGTACGGAGGAAGGAGGTGTTTAATAGAATTTACAGTGGTAGGAAACACGGATGCGATCATACCATCACTAACGCACCGGATCCCATCAGAACTCTGAAGTTAAGCGTGCTTGGGCGAGAGTAGTACTAGGATGGGTGACCCCCTGGGAATTCCTCGTGTTGCATCCCTTTTTTTTGTCGAAATTCGATCGCGTATTTTGTTATGTTTATTTCTTTTTGCGGAAACGACATTCGGATCGAGACGTCGTTAAGATAGGTGACGGGGGCGATTAAGATGAGCGTGACAATCTGCGTCATGCGTCTGTTCGGAGAGGCTAGGTCGTTGGGGGGCAGGCTAGGGCGTACGGAGGAAGGAGGTGTTTAATAGAATTTACAGTGGTAGGAAAGATGGATGCGATCATACCAGCACTAACGCACCGGATTCCATCAGAACTCCGAAGTTTAGCGTGCTTTGGCGAGAGTAGTACTAGGATGGGTGACCCCCTGGGAAGTCCTCGTGTTGCATCCCTCTTTTTTGTCGAAATTCGATCGTGTATTTTGTAATGTATATTTCTTTTTGCGGAAACGACATTCGGATCGAGTCGTCGTTAAGACAGGTGACGGGGGCGATTAAGATGAGCGTGACAATCTGCGTCATGCGTCGGTTCGGGGAGGCTAGGTCGGTGGGGGGCAGGTTAGGGCGTTCGGAAGAAGGAGGTGTTTAATAGAATTTACAGTGGTAGGTAACATGGATGCGATCATACCTGCACTAACGCACCGGATCCCATCAGAACTCCGAACTTAAGCATGCTTGGGCGAGAGTGGTACTAGGATGGGTGACCCCCTGGGAAGTCCTCGTGTTGCATCCCTCTTTTTTGTCGAAATTCGATCGAATATTTTCTAATGTATATTTCTTTTTGCGGAAACGACATTCGGATCGAGACGTCGTTAAGACAGGTGACGGGAGCGATTAAGATGAGCGTGACAATCTGCGTCATGCGTCGGTTCGGGGAGGCTAGGTCGGTGGGGGGCAGTCTAGGGCGTACGGTGGAAGGAGGTGTTTAATAGAATTTACAGTGGTAGGAAAATGGATGCGATCATACCAGCACTAACGCACCGGATCCCATCAGAACTCCGAAGTTAAGCGTGCTTGGGCGAGAGTAGTACTAGGATGGGTGACCCCCTGGGAAGTCCTCGTGTTGCATCCCTCTTTTTTGTCGAAATTCGATCGAGTATTTTGTAATGTATATTTCTTTTTGCGGAAACGACATTCGGATCGAGACGTCGTTAAGACAGGTGACGGGGCGATTAAGATGAGCGTGACAATCTGCGTCATGCGTCGGTTCGGGGAGGCTAGGTCGTTGGGGGGCAGGCTAGGGCGTACGGAGGAAGGAGGTGTTTAATAGAATTTACAGTGGTAGGAAAGATGGATGCGATCATTCCAGCACTAACGCACCGGATTCCATCAGAACTCCGAAGTTTAGCGTGCTTGGGCGAGAGTAGTACTAGGATGGGTGACCCCCTGGGAAGTCCTCGTGTTGCATCCCTCTTTTTTGTCGAAATTCGATCGCGTATTTTGTAATGTATATTTCTTTTTGCGGAAACGACATTCGGATCGAGACGTCGTTATGACAGGTGACGGGGGCGATTAAGATGAGCGTGACAATCTGCGTCATGCGTCGGTTCGGGGAGGCTAGGTCGGTGGGGGGCAGTCTAGGGCGTACGGAGGAAGGAGGTGTTTAATAGAATTTACAGTGGTAGGAAACACGGATGCGATCATAACAGCACTAACGCACCGGATCCCATCAGAACTCCGAAGTTAAGCGTGCTTGGGCGAGAGTAGTACTAGGATGGGTGACCCCCTGGGAAGTCCTCGTGTTGCATCCCTCTTTTTTGTCGAAATTCGATGGAGTATTTTGTAATGTATACTTCTTTTTGCGGAAACGACATTCGGATCGAGACGTCGTTAAGACAGGTGACGGGGCGATTAAGATGAGCGTGACAATCAGCGTCATGCGTCATGCGTCGGTTCGGGGGGGCTAGGTCGGTGGGTGGCAGGCTAGGGCGTACGGAGGAAGGAGGTGTTTAATAGAATTTACAGTGGTAGGAAAGATGGATGCGATCATACCAGCACTAACGCACCGGATTCCATCAGAACTCCGAAGTTTAGCGTGCTTGGGCGAGAGTAGTACTAGGATGGGTGACCCCCTGGGAAGTCCTCGTGTTGCATCCCTCTCTTTTGTCGAAATTCGATCGAGTATTTTCTAATGTATATTTCTTTTTGCGGAAACGACATTCGGATCGAGACGTCGTTAAGACAGGTGACGGGGGCGACTAAGATGGGGGTGACAATCTGCGTCATGCGTCGGTTCGGGGAGGCTAGGTCGGTGGGTGGCTGGCTAGGGCGTACGGAGGAAGGAGGTGTTTAATAGAATTTACAGTGGTAGGAAACATGGATGCGATCATACCAGCACTAACGCACCGGATCCCATCAGAACTCCGATGTTAAGCGTGCGTGGGCGAGAGTAGTACTAGGATGGGTGACCCCCTGGGAAGTCCTCGTGTTGCATCCCTCTTTTTTGTCGAAATTCGATCGAGTATTTTGTAATGTATATTACTTTTTGCGGAAACGACATTCGGATCGAGACGTCGTTAAGACAGGTGAGGGGGGCGATTAAGATGAGCGTGACAATCTGCGTCATGCGTCGGTTCGGAGAGGCTAGGTCTTTGGGGGGTAGGCTAGGGCGTACGGAGGAAGGAGGTATTTAATAGAATTTACAGTGGTAGTAAACATGGATGCGATCATACCAGCACTAACGCACCGGATCCCATCAGAACTCAGAAGTTAAGCGTGCTTGGGAAAGAGTTGTACTAGGATGGGTGACCCCCTAGGAAGTCGTCGTGTTGCATCCCTCTTTTTTGTCGAAATTCGATCGCGTATTTTGTTATGTTTATTTCTTTTTGCGAAAATGACATTCGGATCGAGACGTCGTTAAGACAGGTGACGGGGGAGATTAAGATGGGCGTGACAATCGGCGTCTTGCGTCGGTTCGGGGAGGCTAGGTCGTTGGGGGGCAGGCTAGGGCGTACGGAGGAAGGAGGTGTTTAATAGAATTTACAGTGGTAGGAAAGATGGATGGGATAATACCAGCACTAACGCACCGGATCCCATCAGAACTCCGATGTTAAGCGTGCTTGGGCGAGAGTAGTACTAGAATGGGTGACCCCCTGGGAAGTCCTCGTGTTGCATCCCTCTTTTTTGTCGAAATTCGATCGCGTATTTTGTTATGTTTATTTCTTTTTGCGGAAACGCCATTCGGATAGAGATGTCGTTAAGATAGGTGACGGGGGCGATTAAGATGAGCGTGACAATCTGCGTCATGCGTCGGTTCTGGGAGGCTAGGTCGTTGGGGGGCAGGCTAGGGCGTACGGAGGAAGGAGGGGTTTAATAGAATTTACAGTGGTAGGAAAGATGGATGCGATCATACCAGCACTAACGCACCGGATCCCATCAGAACCCCAAAGTAAAACGTGCTTGGGCTAGAGTAGTACTCGGATGGGTTACCTCCTGGGAAGTCCTCGTGTTGCATCCCTCTTTTTTGTCGAAATTCGATCGCGTATTTTGTAATGTATATTTCTTTTTGCGGAATCGACATTCGGATCGAGACGTCGTTAAGACAGGTGACGGGGGCGATTAAGATGAGCGTGACAATCTGCGTCATGCGTCGGTTCGGGGAGGCTAGGTCGGTGGGGGGCAGTCTAGGGCGTACGGAGGAAGGAGGTGTTTAATAGAATTTACAGTGGTAGGAAACGCGGATGCGATCATACCATCACTAACGCACCGGATCCCATCAGAACTCCGAAGTTAAGCGTGCTTGGGCGAGAGTAGTACTAGGATGGGTGACCCCCTGGGAAGTCCTCGTGTTGCATCCCTCTTTTTTGTCGAAATTCGATCGAGTATTTTCTAATGTATATTTCTTTTTGCGGAAACGACATTCGGATCGAGACGTCGTTAAGACAGGTGACGGGGGCGATTAAGATGAGCGTGACAATCTGCGTCATGCGTCGGTTCGGGTAGGCTAGGTCGGTGGGGGGCAGTCTAGGGCGTACGGAGGAAGTAGGTGTTTAATAGAATTTACAGTGGTAGGAAACATGGATGTGATCATACCAGCACTAACGCACCGGATCCCATCAGAAACCCAAAGTTAAGCGTGCTTGGGCGAGAGTAGTACTAGGATGGGTGACCCCTTGGGAAGTCCTCGTGTTGCATCCCTCTTTTTTGTCGAAATTCGATCGAGTATTTTGTAATGTATATTTCTTTTAGCGGAAACGACATTCGGATCGAGACGTCGTTAAGACAGGTGACGGGGGCGATTAAGATGAGCGTTGAAAATCTGCGTCATTGCGTCGGTTCGGGGAGGCTAGGTCGTGGGGGGCCAGGCTAGGCGTGACGAGGAAGGAGGTGTTTAATAGGAATTTACGTGGTAGGAAAGATGGATGCGATCATACCATGCCACTAACGCACCGGACCCATCAGAACTTTGAAGGTTAAGCAGTTGCTTGGGCGAAAAGTAGTACTAGGATGGTGACCCCCTGGAAGTCCTGTTGTGCATTCCCACTTTTATTGTCGAATTCGATCGATGTATTTTGTTAAATGTATATTTCTTTTTGCCGGAAACGACATTCGGACTCGAGACGGCGTTAAGACAGGTGGCGGGGGCGATTAAGATGAGCGTGACAATCTTCGTCATGCGTCGGTTCGGGGAGGCTAGATCGGTGGGGGGCAGGCTAGGGCGTACGGAGGAAGGAGGTGTTTAATAGAATTTACAGTGGTAGGAAAGATGGATGGGATCATACCAGCACTAACGCACCGGATCCCATCAGAACTCCGATGTTAAGCGTGCTTGGGCGAGCGTAGTACTAGGATGGGTGACCCCGTGGGAAGTCCTCGTGTTGCATCCCTCTTTTTTGTCGAAATTCGATCGCGTATTTTGTTATGTTTATTTCTTTTTGCGGAAACGACATTCGGATCGAGACGTCGTTAAGAGAGGTGACGGGGGCGATTAAGATGAGCGTGACAATCTGCGTCATGCGTCGGTTCGGGGAAGCTAGGTCGTTGGGGGGCAGGCTAGGGCGTACGGAGGAAGGAGGTCTTTAATAGAATTTACGTTGGTAGGAAAGATGGATGTGATCATACCAGCACTAACGCACCGGATCCCATCAGAACTCCGAAGTTAAGCGTGCTTGGGCGAGAGTAGTACTAGGATGGGTGACCCCCTGGGAAGTCCTCGTGTTGCATCCCTCTTTTTTGTCGAAATTCGATCGTGTATTTTGTAATGTATATTTCTTTTTGCGGAAACGACATTCGGATCGAGACGTTGTTAAGACAGGTGACGGGGGCGATTAAGATGAGCGTGACAATCTGCGTCATGCGTCGGTTCGGGGAGGCTAGGTCGGTGGGGGGCAGGCTAGGGCGTTCGGAAGAAGGAGGTGTTTAATAGAATTTACAGTGGTAGGTAACATGGATGCGATCATACCTGCACTAACGCACCGGATCCCATCAGAACTCCGAAGTTAAGCGTGCTTGGGCGAGACTAGTACTAGGATGGGTGACCCCCTGGGAAGTCCTCGTGTTGCATCCCTCTTTTTTGTCGAAATTCGATCGCGTATTTTGTAATGTATATTTCTTTTTGCGGAAAGGACATTCGGATCGAGACGTCGTTAGGACAGGTGACGGGGGAGATTAAGATGGGCGTGACAATCTGCGTCATGCGTCGGTTCAGAGAGGCTAGGTCGGTGGGTGGCAGGCTAGGGCGTACGGAGGAAGGAGGTGTTTAATAGAATTTACAGTGGTAGGAAACACGGATGCGATCATACCAGCACTAACGCACCGGATCCCATCAGAACTCCGAAGTTAAGCGTTCTTGGGCGAGAGTAGTACTAGGATGGGTGACCCCCTGGGAAGTCCTCGTGTTGCATCCCTCTTTTTTGTCGAAATTCGATCGAATATTTTCTAATGTATATTTCTTTTTGCGGAAACGACATTCGGATCGAGACGTCGTTAAGACAGGTGACGGGAGCGATTAAGATGAGCGTGACAATCTGCGTCATGCGTCGGTTCGGGGAGGCTAGGTCGGTGGGGGGCAGTCTAGGGCGTACGGTGGAAGGAGGTGTTTAATAGAATTTACAGTGGTAGGAAACATGGATGCGATCATACCAGCACTAACGCACCGGATCCCATCAGAACTCCGAAGTTAAGCGTGCTTGGGTGAGAGTAGTACTAGGATGGGTGACCCCCTGGGAAGTCCTCGTGTTGCATCCCTCTTTTTTGTCGAAATTCGATCGAGTATTTTGTAATGTATATTTCATTTTGCGGAAACGACATTCGGATCGAGACGTCGTTAAGACAGGTGACGGGGGCGATTAAAATGAGCGTGACAATCTGCGTCATGCGTCGGTTCGGGGAGGCTAGGTCGTTGGGGGGCAGGCTAGGGCGTACGGAGGAAGGAGGTGTTTAATAGAATTTACAGTGGTAGGAAAGATGGATGCGATCATACCAGCACTAACGCACCGGATCCCATCAGAACTCCGAAGTTAAGCGTGCTTGCGCGAAAGTAGTACTAGGATGGGTGACCCCCTGGGAAGTCCTCGTGTTGCATCCCTCTTTTTTGTCGAAATTCGATCGAGTATTTTGTAATGTATATTTCTTTTTGCGGAAACGACATTCGGATCGAGACGTCGTTAAGACAGGTGACGGGGGCGATTAAGATGGGCGTGACAATCTGCGTCATGCGTCGGTTCGGGGAGGCTAGGTCGGTGGGGGGCAGGCTAGGGCGTTCGGAAGAAGGAGGTGTTTAATAGAGATTACAGTGGTAGGAAACATGGATGCGATCATACCAGCACTAACGCACCGGATCCCATCAGAACTCCGAAGTTAAGCGTGCTTGGGCGAGAGTAGTACTAGGATGGTTGACCCCCTTGGAAGTCCTCGTGTTGCATCCCTCTTTTTTGTCGAAATTCGATCGCGTATTTTGTAATGTATATTTCTTTTTGCGGAAAGGACATTCGGATCGAGACGTCGTTAGGACAGGTGACGGGGGAGATTAAGATGGGCGTAACAATCTGCGTCATGCGTCGGTTCAGAGAGGCTAGGTCGGTGGGTGGCAGGCTAGGGCGTACGGAGGAAGGAGGTGTTTAATAGAATTTACAGTGGTAGGAAAGATGGATGCGATCATACCAGTACTAACGCACCGGATCCCATCAGAACTCCGAAGTTAAGCATGCTTGGGCGAGAGTAGTACTAAGATGGGTGACCCCCTGGAATCCTCGTGTTGCA
>JAGDQO010003034.1:0-41091 GCA_018342035.1 Solanum appendiculatum | reverse complement strand
TAACTCATGTTGATCTTGTAGAGCTTGATAAGTTGGATTTTAACGTTATTCTTTGTATGGATTTACATCATTCTTGTTATTCTTCTGTTGATTGTAAAACCCGAGTGGTTAAGTTTAAGTTTTCTAATGAGCTTGTCCTAGAGTGGAAAGGAGGAAATTCTATGTCAGTTTGTTTATTGTCTAAAAGCTAGGAAAATATATTTAAGGGTTGCATTTATCATCTTATTCAGGTTAGGGATATAGATTCTGAAACCCCTATTCTTGAGTCGGTCCCCATTTTACATGAGTTTTTGAAAGTGTTTTCCGATGATCTACCTAGTGTTCATATCTAAAGGAAAATAGACTTCGGTATTGACCTTCTCTTAGATACACAATCTATCTCTATTCCTCCTTACCGTATGGCTATGACACAACTTAAGGAATTAAAAGATCAGTTGAAAAATTTGTTGAATAAGAGTTTCATCCTACCGAGTATCTCTCCATGGGGTGCTCCAGTTGTGTTTGTTCATAAGAAGGATTGTTCACTTTGCATGTGTATTGGTTATCGGCAATTGAATAAAGTTATCATTATGAATAAGTCTCCTCTTCCAAGGATTGATGATTTGTTTGATCAACTCCAAGGAGTGAGTTACTTCTCTAAGGTTGAACACTGGTTGGATATCACCAATTAAGGGGTAAAAAAAGTGACATTCCGAAGACGACTTTTTGAACTTGATATGGTCGTTACAAATTTTTGGTGATGTTTTATGGGTTGACGATTGCTCCCGCCACTTTCATGGATTTGATTAATAGAGTGTTTAGACAATATCTTGATATGTTTGTGATTGTGTTTATCGATGATATCTTGATTTATTCTCAGAGTGAGGATGAGCATGCCGATCATTTGAGGATTGTGTTGCAAATTTTTAAGGATAGTGAGTTATATGCGAAGTTTAATAAGTGTGAGTTTCGGTTGAGATTCGTGGCTTTTCTTTTTCACATTGTTTTCGATAAGGGAATGGAGGTTGACACTAAGAAGATAGAAAAGGTCAAGAATTGGCATACACCACAATCCTCTTTTGATATTTATAGCTTCCCGGATATTATAGAAGGTTTGCTGAAGAGTTTAATTCTATTACCTATCCATTGACCTTGTTGACTCAAAAGAAGGTTAAGTTTCTATGGTCAGAAGCATGTGGAAAGAGTTTTTAAGAATTGAAAGATAGGCGTACCTCTGCTGCAGTGTTGACTTTATCAGAAGGCTTCGATAGGTTTGTTGTTTATTGTCATGCTTAACAAATTGGATTAAGGTGTGTTCTTATGCAAAATGAGAAAGTTATGGCTTATGCTTTAAGGCAACTTAGGATTCATGAAAAGAACTATCCTACCCATGATTTGGAATTAGGGAAAGTTGTTTTTTCCTTAATGATTTAGAGGCACTATTTGTATGGTGTCCATGTTGATGTCATTACCGACTACAAAAATTTGTAATATGTATTCAAGCAAAAGGATCTAAATTTTTACCAAAGGAGGTGGCTTGTGTTGTTGAAGGAGTACGATCTGAGTGTCTTCCATCATCCGGTATGGCGAGTGTAGTGGCAGATGCTCTTACTTGAATATTAATTGTTAGTGTGTCTCATGTCGAGGATGATAAACAGAAGTTAGTTCCTGATGTTTATAGATTAGCTCAATTAGGTGTTCGATTGGTTGATTCTAAGAAAGGTGGAGTAGTCATTCATAATGGTATGAATTCATCTTTTTTATTGGGTGTGAAGGCTAAGCAAGATCTTGATCCGATATTACTTGACTTGAAGAAGTTAAATTTTGAAAAGGCCATAGAGGGCTTTCTCCCAAGGGGGAGATTGTGTCCTTCAATATCAAGGTAGGTTATGTGTTCCAAATGTTGATGATTTGAGAGAAATTTTTTTATTGGAAGCCCATAGTTCTCGGTATTCCTTTAACCTAGGAGGCACCACGATGTACCGTGTCTTTCGGGAGGTCTATTGGTTGATGGGATAATGAAGGATATTGCAAAATTTATGGTTAAGTGTCCTTATTATCAACAAGTGAAAGTTGAGCATCAAAAGCCGTGAGGTTTATCCCAAGATATGAGTATTCCTACTTGGAAGTTAGAATATTTGAATATGGACTTTATAGTGTTTATACCCCGCACATGGCGGCAATATGACTGGATTTGGGTTATTGTGGATCGTATGACGAAATTAGCTCATTTTCATTCTTGTCAAGTATTCTTATTCGATGGAGAATTATGTCAAGTTTTATCTAAGGGAAATGGTTAGGTTGCATTGGGTGCTCCTATCCATTATCTCGGATCGTGGTACCCAATTTAATTCTCAATTTGTGAAGTCTTTCCAAAAAGGTCTTGGTACCTGTTTCAAGCTTAGTACGTCCTTTCATCCTCAAACCAATGGGCAAGTGGAACTTACTATACAAACATTAGAAGATATGTTAAGAGCTTGTTTGATTGATTTCAAGGGTAATTGGGATTATCATTTGCCTTTGACTGAGTTTGCATATAATAATAGCTATCATTCAAGTATTGATATGGCTCCATTTGAGGCTCTTTATGTTAGGAGGTGTAGATATCCTATAGGCTACTTTGAAGTTGTTGAGGTTGCTTTGATAGGGCCAAGTTGGTCCATGACGCTATGGAAAAAGTTCAACTTATTAGAGAAAGATTAAAAATGGATCAAAGTCGACAAAAGTCCTATGCCGATATTAGAAGAAGGGATCTGGAGTTTGATGTTGGTGATTTGGTTTACTAGAAGATTTCACCTTTGAAGGGTGTCATGATGTTTACTAAGAAAGGGAAGCTTAGCCCCTGTTATGTTGGTCCTTATCTAGTATTGAAGGGGATAGGAAAAGTGTCTTATGAATTAGACTTTCCCTCTAATTTATCGTCGATGCATTCGATGTTCTGTGTGTACTTATTGAAGAAGTGTATCAAATATCCAACATCTATTGTATCATTTGAGATTCATGGTATAAAGGAGAGCCTTTCTTACGAAGAGGTCCAGGTTGAGATTTTAGAGTGACATGTTCAGAGTTTGGGAAACAAAGAGGTTGCATCCGTAAAGGTGTTGTGGAGGAATCAAATAGTTGAGGGATCTACTTTGGAGGCCGAGACTGATATGATGTCCCGATATCCTTATCTCTTTCCCTCTATTCCATCTTTAGCTTGAGGTATTTAGTTTCTCATGGTTCATTCCTTGGATTCATGTGTCTTAGCCATTCTCGTGTTTCTATATGCATGCATATATGTTTTATGAAATGATGTTTAGAGAATTTTTGAGCTTAGAGTTGATTTTCCTCCTTGGTTATGTGCATTTATGTAAATGCATTCATGTTGAGTTGGTTGATATCTTTCACCTACTTTTTTCATGCTAGCTTGTGTCCCATTCGAGGACAAATGTTCCCAAGGGGGAGATATTTTAACACCCCAGATTTTGAAAAAGGAAAAGAAAATATTTTTTGGCTACTGGTTGGATTCTATGGGTCAAGTCTACAGGCCGTAGAGGCTTCTATGGACTGTAAAAGGCATCCATAGAAAGTGGGATTGAGTTTTGGGAAAACAAATTTCTGAACTTTTCTACGATTGACCCAGACGGTCCGTTGAATGGTCAATGAGTCGTAGATAGATCTTGAAAGAAGGTCCTAGACTTAGTGAAGTTTTAACGTTAAGGTTGAGTTCTACAGTTGGGGTCCACGGGCCGTAAAAATTCCTACGAGTCGAAGAAAGGTCTCATCAAAGTTTTCCCGAATTTAAGGCTTGTGAACTTTTCTACAGTTGACCTGTGCGGTATGTCGTAGGTAAAAACCATAGAAGGGCTCTACAATAATTTTTAAGGGGTTTTTAGGACTTTTCCCTATGTGTTTATTACCAAAGCTATGTCGTTTTTACCCTTATTCTACGCCCTATATAAGTATTTTAAATCCTAAAACTATCCAATTCTAAATCATTCGCCTAATTATGAATTCCCAATTACCTTCATCCCTTCACATTCCCTCTCAAGCTAAGGAAGAACAAGCTAGGGTTTCAAGGTCAAGTCTCCAATTCATCATAGCTTTTGGGCCTTGATCACTAAGGTATGTTCGTATTCACCTACGGAGTCCTTCCTCTTATAGGATTCCAAAGATCTTCCAATCGTACAAGTTAAATTCTAAATTCTAAGTTAGGGTTTTATTCAATCATCATGTGTTCTTCTCAATTACGATTAAATTTATTGTTTTCTATCTTTTAATGCATGAATAGAAGTATTTACATGATTTTGAATTGAATTCATATGAACCCATGCATGATTCATGATATTTGACTATGAACACATCGAGAAGCTTATGAACTATGATATATGGATTTATAAAGTTATGCATGCTTTTATGAAATTCATGTAAATGATTTGAGGATGCTTTGAGATGAAAGTATCAATCTTGTTATGAAAGGTTTTCTCACATACTACTATGATCATGATTGTGAAAGGTTTTCTCACATAAGGATTCATAAGGTTGAAAGGTCTTCTCACCTAAGTTGAATCAAGATTTAAGAAGCTATCCTAAATGACTTTAGCTTGAATTGGTAGCTTAATTGTGCCTTTCCTCGGATGATGAAACAAATATCATTAATGATTATTTTTTGGGATTTTACTTAGCACCAATAAGACATTGAGATGATGGCTCTCCCATTAGTAGAGGCCGAGTCTGTAACACCCCGAATTCGAATGGGCGAAAAATTTCAATTTTTGGAAACTTGGGTGACCTACTACTTGACCTACTAATCGTTGGTGGACTTTCCAACAGTAGGTCAAGGGAGTAGGAACCATTGGTAAGGCTACCTAAGGGAAGAAGATTGAAAAAAATTCTAAGGAGTGACTTACTACTTGACTTCCCAATCTTCATTTGACTTACCAATAGTAGGTCAAGAGGGGTAGGAGTAGTAGGTGGGTCAGCCAAGGGGAAAAAGTGGAAACAAATTTTAAGGAGTGACTTACTACTTGACTTACCAATCTTCGTTTGACTTACCAATAGGAGGTCAAGAGGGGTAGGAGTAGAAGGTGGGTCTGCCTCGGGGAAAAGTTGGAATATTTTTCTAAGGAGTGACTTACTACATGACTTAGCAATAGTCATTTGAGTTACTAATCGTAGGTCAAGAGGGGGGGGAGGTCATTGATGCTACTGGTTTGGGAGAAGAATTTTTTTTTTTTTACCTAAGGCAGTGTGACCTATGGTTGGTCACCTACGGGTAGCAGGTTGACCTATCAACCGTAGGTCATATAGTAAGTAGGGTCGTTGGTGGATTTTTAGAGAGGGGTCATTTGGTCTTTTCACCTAATGTCCTATTTACTAATCTAGGTTTGTTCCCTTCATCTCCTAACACTTTATAAGCCTTTTAAATCCTAAAATCTACCCTTCCAAATAACTTTACATGTTTTCCCAAACTCTCCTCTCTCAAACATTCTCTCTCTAGAAGTTAGAGGAAGAGGAAGAAGAGGGCAAGCTAGGGTTCAAGAAATCAAGCTTTTCTTCATCAGTTGCTTAAGGAATTGAGACCCTAAGGTATAATAGTGTTCATCCTTGGAGCCCTGTCCTCCTTGGAATCCCTAAAATATCAAATTTTCAAGTTAGAAGTTCTCAATTGAATAAGGGTTTTCTTCCATGTCATGGGTTCTTTGTAATTTTGATTTGATTGATTGATTTATGAACTTTTAATATAAATTGAGTTGAATTTCATGAATTTAAATGAATCCCCATGAACCCATGCCTTTTCCCCAATTTGGAAATTATGAATGTGTTGATGGGTTGAATTGTGAAGACATGAATTTCATGAATTCTATGTGAACCTATGTATGAACTATGATTCTTAAGCTATGAATTTCATGATGAGATTATGAATGACCTAAGGATAGTTTTTTGAAAGTAAGCATGTTCAATCAAAATCTTTGATTTTCCTCTATCATGTGGGTTCTTTCAATTATAATCAAATTGCCTTGTTTATGGTTTTCTAAGCATGAGTTTGCATTGAATTGCATGATTTAAGATGAATTTTTATGAACCCATGTGAAATCTATAATTTTCAAGTTATGAGTATGATGAACCATGTGAAGATGAAATTGATGAAATCATGCATGTGTCTTATGAAGTTAATTATGATTTAAAGGTGCTTTGAGATTGAAGCATTAAAGTGTGTGATATGTTGATGTATGTTTGGGTTGTGAAAGGATTTTCTCAACTAAAAAGAATAGGGAGTTATTCAAATGGAAGGGACAAGAGTTGATCCCTGATGTTTCCCCTTCCCCATGAGAGCCAAGAGGAGATCCCTCATGTCTATCCATGGTAAGGCAAGAAAATATCCCTCATGTCTACCCATAATAAGGTAGAGGATATCCCCCATGTCTTCTAATGATATGATATGATAGGATTATGACTATGATTAATCCGTGGGAACTACGCTTAGCACCGAGTGGACAAGAGGAGATCCCTCATGTCCCATAAACTATGTGCCACCATAGGTTTGTCTAGATAGACACTAGCTAGTGGATCCACGTAAGCTAGAACTTCATGGTATTACCTTGGCAAGTGAGGCAACCCTTTTTCGGTGTAGGGAGAACACCGGATTCAATGTCATAGCTCACATGGTCTATGTCGGTTAAGGCTCACTTCCCTAAAACAATGAACTAAAGCGACTCTCAAGATATATCACGAGTGTTTTAAATATGTTTAGCTTGCTTTTATCATTATTTATGACTTATGTTTCTAACCTCTTTCATGTTTTAGCTTGATCATCGCAGGTCATGAAAATGTTCCATTTTAGTATGTTTAAGTGATTTTGTGCATTGCTATCATACTTGGTACTTGATTGTACAAACGCATACTCTTGCCTACATTAACTTGTTGATGTAGGACTTGGCGATTCTCCATCTGTTCGTGGCTAGAGCTTAGTAGAAGAATTATTGAAGACTTGGTGAATCCTCATCCATTCGAGGATGTACCCTTGTTGTTCTTTTATGATCTTTCATTTTGACATGTATTGGGTTATGTCCCAAATGTTATTTCTCATTCTTATGTTAGATTTGGCTTCGAGACACTTTATGTAGACTTCCGCTACTTTTATTAAAATCTTGTGATTTGAACTTGATTTTTATACTCTTTTAATTCTATGATCTTGGACTATGTATGCTATGTGGCTTGTATGAGGCCTTTAGGGGTCTTGTACACCATATCACGTCTAGGGTGTACTTTGGGTCATGACTAACGAGGTATTCAGAGCCAAAGGTTTTACAATGATCCTAGGTTGTCTCATAAGCCACGTCGAGTAGAGTATTGTTCATGAGTGTGAAGCGCGCCACATTTAGGAATGAGAGGCTATAAGATGTTTAGGAAACTTCACTTCTTTCACTACTAATAAGTCGTGCGGTAGAGTTTAACCTCATAGGTCATTCACTCCTAATTTCTATCCTATGCATTTCAAGATATGGCTACCCGAAGAGCTCATGCTAGAAGAAATTCGGGAGAGAATGTGGAACAAGGAGCTCCTCCTCAAGAACCTCAAGTTTCGGCCGACCCTTTGGCCCAACAAGTGACAATTGCGGAGTTTAGGGTTGCTTTTCAAGTGTTTGCTCGATCCATGGCGGCTCAAGCCAATAGAGAGGTTGTGGCTCCCATGAACCCAAATGTGGGTACGATGGCATCAAGGGTGAGGGATAACACTAGAATGAACCCTTCATAGTTTTATGGTTCTACGATTGAGGAAGACCCTCAAAAGTTCATTGATGAGGTGTACAAGGTGCTAATGATTATGGGTGTGACGCTGGAGGAAAAGGCAGAGTTGGCCGCTTCTCAACTTAAGGGTTTGGCGCAAATGTGGTTCGAGCAATGGAAGAGTTATAGGGCGGATGATGCGGGTCCTCTTGATTGGGAGAAGTTCAAGGTTGATTTTCTTGATAGGTTTTTTCCCTTGAGATGAGGGAGGGAAGGATGCTTGAATTCATCAACCTTCATCAAGGAAGCATGAGTGTGAAGGAGTATGCTTTGAAGTTCGCCAAATTGTCTCGATATACTCCTACTATGGTTACCGATGTCATGACCCAGGGTAGCCCCTAGATGGCATACAAGACCCTGAGAAGCCTCTTACAAGCCCTTAGCATACATAACATACAAGATAATAGAGAAATAAGAGTTCAAAAGAGCATTTTATATCAAGCTTTACTCAAAACAACGGAAGTCTACAACTCATGTCTCAAAGCATTCTAATATCATAGAATATGAATGAAAGTGAGAGGAACACAGCCCAATACAATATCCAACATAAGGAAAGACATGAAAATAAGAACAACTAGGCTATGTCCTCGGATGGATGAGGACTCACCAAGTCTTCTATCAACTCTAAGTCAATGCTCTAGTCACGAGTGGAAGGTGAATCGCCACGTCCTACACTAAAGAAGTTAATGTAGGCAAGAGTATGCGTTAGCACAATTAAGTACTGAGTATGATAGCAATGAACATAAACACATAAGTCATGCTAGAGAGAAACATAATCATGACGTGCAATGGCAAAGCTAAAAACATGATAAACATGAGAAACATGAAACATGAAACATAAAGCATATATCAAGGACATAGCAAGCTAAATCATCTTTCTTTCTTTTCTTTACTTCATCATGAGAACACTTATTCATTAACTTGTGGGGAAAAGCCTTAACCGACATGTAAGGCCATGTGAGCTATCAACATGGAATCCAGTGTCTACCCCACACCAAAAACGTGTGTCCGACTTGCCAAGGTAAGACCATGAACTTCTTAGCTTAGGTGGATCCACTAGCTAATCAAAGGTCTATTCAAGACATACCATAGGTATGGGACATGAGGGATCTCCTCTTGTCCTCTCGGTGCTTAGCATAGTTCCCACGGATTAATCATATTCATAATCTTATCATATCATTAGGAAGCATGGGGGATCTCCCCTACCTTACTATGAGTAGACATGAGGGATCTCCTCTTGTCCTATCCATTAGAATAGCTCCATAGAAGACATGAGGGATCTCCTCTTGTATTGTCTTGGATAGGCATGAGGAATCTCCTCTCTACTATCATAGGGAGGGGGAAAACATGAGGGATCTCCTCTTGTTCCTTTCATTGAGTCTACTCCTTATTCTCCTTGGTTAAGAAAATCCTTTCATAATTCATCATCAATATCTACATATCATAAAACTTTAATGCTTCAATCTCAAAGCACCTTTAAAGCATCATTAACTTCATAAGAGACATGTATGAGTTCATAAGCTTTATCTTTTCTTAGTTCATCATGCTCATAATTCATAAATCATGGGTTCATAAAAAATTATCTCAAACCATGCAATTCAATGAAAGCTAACACTTAGAATGTCATAATCAAGGCAATTTAGTCATACTTGAAGGAACCCACATAAAAGAGGAAAATCGTGCTTTTGACTTGATCATGATAAATTCTTAAGATTATCCTCAATTCATTTATAATTCATGCTTGATTTCATAGAAAATTCATAAACTTCATCAATTCATAACTCAACCCAACAATCAAAGCATAGATTATCAAATTGGGGAGAATTAGCTTTGGATCATGGGGTTCATGCAATCCTTACATCAAATCATGTAATTGACGCTACTTCGTGCACTAAGTTACTTTATCATGCTAGATCGTGCACTAGGAATCATAAAATCAACAATTGAAATCATAATTGAAGTACCCACAATTATTTATCACAAACCCTAATTCAATTGGGTTAGAATAAACCTTGAAATTCATGAAGAAAAGGGAGAGCCCATTGGAGGAAAGGGCTCCAAATTGTGAATACTATCATACCTCAAAGCAATCCACAAGAATTGGAGAAGATAGAATGTTTTCAATGGAGGATTCAAGCTTCTTCTTCTTCCTTGAGAGTTGAGAGAGTTTCTTTTTAGAGAGAGAATTATTTGAGAGAGGAAAGTTTTGGAATGAATTAGAATGAAAGAAATTAGGCTTAGAAAGTATTTATAGGTCTTAGATTACGGGCATAACTGACTTAGCTTAATAGGTAAACAATTAGGAAAAAGATCAAAAAACCCTTAATTAAAAACTGTCGGGGTCTATCGATGGACAGGATCTATGGTCCATACATCTATTGACGGACCATTTTATTGAACCGTCAAAAGATTCAGAGAGTTGGTATATGGGGACCCTGCAACGACGGTCTAGATTTACGGGTGGTAGGTCCATCTACGGACATTACACCAAAAACGTAGATCACTGCCTGAGTTTAAGGAGTTTGGCTAAGTCTAGGGTAATCTACGATTACATTCTACGGACCGTTGTTCGACACACGAACCGTCCTGCTACCCGTAGGTCAAAGTTCAGAAACTTGGAAATCCTCAAATTTCATGGTGCCATTGACGGTCCTCACCTACGGCCCGTCAATCCATCTACAGTCCGTAGGTGGCCTCCGTAGGTCACTGTCTTCAGGTGAGTTCGGCATTTTAAAATCTTTTTGAAGCTTGGGGTGTAACAATATCTCCCCTTTTGGAACATTCTTCCTCGAATGAGAATCAAGACACCTTGAGAAGGGTAATAGACACGGACTAACAACCCAACCTAGCATGCAATCACATAACTGCACATATCCATGGAGGAAACATCAACTCAAAGCTAAAGCATGATCAACACATCATATCATGAAGACTTTATGCAACTCATACTCAAATGCACATTATCATATAAGACTCTTTCATGAACATGCATAATCAAGGAATCATGGAAATAAACTATGACACATGAGACCAACAGAATGAACCATGAGAAACTATGGCCTAAACTAGACCCGAAGGTAGAAGAAAAGAAAGATACGGATACTAGGACATCACATCACCTCCGACCTCTCATATAACAACAAGAACAAGGAACTCCTTCAGGCAAATTAGTTCCCACACTTACAAATCAAGAAATACAATATCTCCCACCCTCCCTTGGGAGCAAACCCTTCTGATCCTCCCGAATCCATCTCCCTTAATCTAATCATAATGCCCAAGACCTCAACAACCACAAAACCAATGATACAAGTAAACACCTAAGAAGTTTCTACAAGGATTTCAAAGTTGACCTTAAACACTCTAACCACACATGGAGTCTTATCATAGCAAACCAAACACCCAACATTGATCAACGCAAAACCACAAGCTAACGAATCATAACTTACCAATTTCCATATCTGGGGAATCCTCTTGCTCATGACGAGCGTGAAGTGCATAGAATCGGTTTTTCTTTTGAGCGCTTGAACCCGATGAATTTTGAGGTTGAGTACATCGATGATTTTCTCCCTCCTTCCTAACCACTAAGGGACAATCCCTTATCTTGTGACCCGTCTTGCCACAACCAAATCATGCATTAGATCTTGCTAGACAATTGCCCTCATGTTTCCCTCCAAACTTAGCATAAGTGGTCGATTTGAATCCACCACCATTCCACTCTTGAGGCTTAGGGTTAGACACCCTATCTTTGTTGAACTTAGGTGGATCATTGGAGGAATATTGACCGGGAAACTTTTGTCGAGAATTAAAACGATCATGCTCATCGGAACTTGAATGTGAGAAATTAATATCTCCGGTCCTATCCCTCTTTTTCTCCATAGACCTTTCCTTAACCTTTTCTTCTTCAATTTGTTCGGCATAAACCATGAGGTGAGAAATATCCATTTCATGCACAAGCATGGCGGTGCGGCACTCTTTCACCAACATATCGGATACTCCCAACACAAATTTTCTCATTCTTGCCCTAGGTTCGGCAACTATGGACGGCGCATATCTAGCCAATTGTGTGAACTTCAATGCATACTCCTTCACACTCGTATTTCCTTATCGAAGATTGATAAACTCAAGCACCTTAGCCTCTCTCTTCTCAAGAGGGAAGAACCTATCAAGGAAAGCAACCTTGAATTTCTCCCAATCAAGAGGACCCTCATTAATCGCCCTCTCCCTCTTCCATTGATTGAACCAAATTTGGGCAACACCCTTTAGTTGATAAGAATCTAATTCCGCTTTCTCTTCCGGTGTCACGCCCATAATCATCAGCACCTTGTGTACTTGATCAATGAAATCTTGAGGATCTTCCTCAACCCTAGAGCCATGAAATTCCAAAGGATTCATCCTCGTAAAGTCCCTAACTCTTGATGCCGCCGTACCCACATATGGGTTCACGGGAGCCACCACCTCTCTATTGGCTTTGGCCATACGGCTTGAGCCAACACTTGGAAAGCAGCTCTAAACTCTGAATTAGTCATTTGTTCCGCCAAAGGGTCGGCCGGATCTTGAGGAACTTGAGGAGGAGCTTCTTGTTCCACATTCTCTCCCATGTTTCTCCTAGCGTAACCTCTTCGGGTCGCCATATCCTGAAATGCGTAGGATAGGGATTAGGAGAGAGATATATAGAGTTAAACTCTATGGCACGACTTAAGAGTAATGAAAGAAGTGGAATTTCTTAAATGTCTTATAGCCTCTCATTCGTAAATGTGGTGCACTTCACACTAATGAACAAGACTCTACTTGACGCGGCTTATGAGACATCCTAGGATCTTTCAAAAACCTTGCGCTCTGAATACCAAGTTTGTCACGACCCAGGGTAGCCCCTAGATGTAACACGGCGTACAAGACCCTGAGAGGCCTCATACAAGCCCTTAGCATACATAACATACAAGATAATAGAGAAATAAGAGTTCAAAAGAGCATTTTATATCAAGCTTTACTCAAAACAGCGGAAGTCTACAACTAGTATCTCAAAGCCTTCTAATATCATAGAATATGAATAAAAGCGATAGGGTCGCAGCCCAATACAATATTCAACATAAGGAAAGACATGAAAATAAGAACAAGTAGGCTATGTCCTCGGATGGATGAGGACTCACCAAGTCTTCTATCAACTCTAAGTCAATGCTCTAGCAAAGAGTGGAAGGTGAATCGCCACGTCCCACACCAAAGAAGTTAATGTAGGCAAGAGTATGCGTTAGCACAATTAAGTACAAAGTATGATAGCAATGCACATAACACATATCAAGGCCAAAGCAAGCTAAATCATCTTTCTTTCTTTTCTTTACTTCATCATGAGAACACTTGTTCATTATTTTGTGGGGAAAAGCCTTAACCGACATGTAAGACCATGTGAGCTATCAACATGGAATCCGGTGTCTACCCCACACCGAAAATGGGGGTCCTACTTGCCAAGGTAAGTCTATGAACTTCTTAGCTTAGGTGGATACACTAGCTAATCAAAGGTCTATTCAAGACATCCCATAAGTATGGGACATGAGGGATCTCCTCTTGTCCTCTCGGTGCTTAGCATAGTTCCCACGGATTAATCATAGTCATAATCTTATCATATCATTAGGAAGCATGGGGGATCTCCCCTACCTTACTATGAGTAGACATGAGGGATCTCTTCTTGTCCTGTCCATTAGAATATAGCTCCATAGAAGACATGAGGGATCTCCTCTTGTATTGTCTTGGATAGGCATGAGGGATCTCCTCTTGACTATCATAGGGAGGGGGAAAACATGAGGGATCTCCTCTTGTTCCTTTCATTGAATCTACTCCTTATTCTCCTTGGTTAAGAAAATCCTTTCATAATTCATCATCAATATCTACATATCATAAAACTTTAATGCTTCAATCTCGAAGCACCTTTAAAGCATCATTAACTTCATATGAGACATGTATGAGTTCATAAGCTTTATCTTTTCTTAGTTCATCATGCTCATAATTCATAAATCATGGGTTCATAAAACTTTATCTCAAACCATGCAATTCAATGCAAGCTAACACTTAGAACGTCCTAATCAAGGCAATTTAGTCATACTTGAAGGAACCCACATAAAAGAGGAAAATCATGCTTTTGACTTGATCATGTTAAATTCATAAGATTATCCTCAATTCATTTATAATTCATGCTGGATTTCATATAAAATTCATAAACTTCATCAAATCATAACTCAACCCAACAATCAAAGCATAGATTATCAAATTGGGGAGAATTAGCTTTGGATCATGGGGTTCATGCAATCTTAATATAAAATCATGTAATTCACGCCACTTCGTGTACTAAGTTACTTTTTCACGCTAGATCGTGCACTAGGAATCATAAAATCAACAATTGAAATCATAATTGAAGTACCCACAATGATTGATCACAAACCCTAATTCAATTGGGTTAGAATAAACCTTGAAATTCATGAAGAAAAGGGAGGGCCCATTGGAGGAAAGGTCTCCAAATGGTGAATACTATCATATCTCAAAGCAATCCACAAGAATTGGAGAAGATAGAAGGTCTTCAATGGGGGATTCAAGCTTCTTCTTCTTCTTTGAGAGTTGAGAGAGTTTCTTTTTAGAGAGAGAAATATTTGAGAGAGGAAAGTTTTGGAATGAATTAGAATGATGGAAATTAGGCTTAGAAAGTATTTATAGTTCTTAGATTAAGGGAATAACCGACTTAGCTTAATGGGTAAATAATTAGAGAAAAGACCAAAAAGTCCTTAATTAAAAACTGTCGGGGCCAATCGACGGTTAAGATCTACGGTCCGTACATCTATTCATGGACAGTCCTATTGAACAGTCAAAAGATTTAGAGAGTTTGTATCTGGGACCCTGCAACGATGATCTCGATTTATGGTTGGTAGGTCTATATCTACGAACCGTACACCACAACCGTAGATCACTGCCTTAGTTTAAGGAGTTTGGCTAAGTCTGGGGTCATCTACGGACCGTTGTTCGACTCACGAACCCTCCTGCTACCTGTCGGTCAAAGTTCAGAAACTAGGAAATCCTCAAATTTCACAGTGTCATTGACGGTCCCCAACGACGGCCCGTCAATCCACCTACAGCCCATAGGTGGCCTCCTTAGGTCACTGTCTTCAGGTGAGTTCTTGTATTTTAAAATTCCTTTGAAGCTTGGGGTGTTACAATATCTCCCCCTTGGGAACATTCGTCCTTGAATGAGAATCAAGAAACCTTGAGAAGGGTAATAGACACGGACTAACAACCCAACCTAGCATGTAATCACATAAGTACACATACCCGAGGAGAAATCATCAACTCCAAGCTAAAGCATGATTAACATATCATATCACGAAGACTTTATACAACTCATACTCAAATGCACATTATCATATAAGATTCTTTCATAAACATGTATAATCAAGGAATCATGGAAATCAACTATGACACATGAGACAAAAATAATGAACCATGAGGAACTAGGGCCTCAACTAGACCCAAAGGTAGTAGAAAAGAAAGATAGGGATACTAGGACATCACATCACCTCCGACCTCTCATATAACAACCAGAACAAGGAAATCCTTTCGGCAAATTAGTTCCCACACTTACCAATATAGAAATACACTATCAACCCCCCCCCTTGGGAGAAAACCCTTCTAATCCTCCCGAATCCATCTCCCTTAATCCAATCATAATACCCAAGACCTCAACAACCACAAAACCATTGATACAAGTAAACACCTAAGAAGTTTCTACAAGGATTTCAAAGTCGACCTTAAACACTCTAACCACACATGGAGTCTTATCATAGCCAACAAAACACCCAACATTAATCAACGCATAACCACAAGCTAACGAATCATAACTTACCAATTCCATATCTGGGGAATCCTCTTGCTCATGACGAGCTTGAAGTGCATAGAATCGATTTTGCTTTTGAGCGCTTGAACCCGATGAATTTTGAGGTTGAGTCCATCGATGATTATCTCCCTCCTTCCTAACAACTAAGGGACAATCCCTTATCTTGTGACCCGTCTTGCCACAACCAAAGCATGCATTAGATCTGGCTAGACAATTTCCCTCATGCTTCCCTCCACACTTAGCACAAGTGGTCGATGAGAATCCACCACCATTCCCTTCTTGAGGCTTAGGGTTAGCCACCCTATCTTTGTTGAACTTAGGCGGATCATTTGAGGAATCTTGACCAGGAAACCTTTGTCGAGGCTTAAAACGATCATGCCTATCGGAACTTGAATGTGAGAAATTAATATCTCTTGTCCTACCCCTCTTGGTCTCCCTAGACCTTTCCTTAAGCTTTTTTTCTTCAATTTGTTCGGGATAAACCATGAGGCGAGAAATATCCATTTCATGCACAAGCATGGCGGTGTGGCACTCTTTCACCAACATATCGGATACTCCCAACACAAATTTTCCCATTCTTGCCCTAGGGTCGGCAACTATGGACGGAACATATCTAGCCAATTGTGTGAACTTTATTGCATAAACTTTCACACTCATATTTCCTTGTCGAAGGTTGATAAACTCAAGCTCCTTAGTCTCTCTCTTCTCAAGAGGGAATAACCTATCAAGGAAAGCAACCTTGAATTTCTCCTAATCAAGAGGACTCTCATTAACCGCCATCTCACTCTTTCATTGATTGAACCAAATTTGGGCAACACCCTTGAGTTGATAAGCTGCCAATTCCGCTTTCTCTTCTGGTTTCACACCCATAATCATCAGCACCTTGTATACTTCATCAATTAAATCTTAAGGATCTTCCTCAACCTTAGAGCCATGGAATTCAGGAGGATTCATCCTCGTAAAGTCCCTCACTCTTGATGTCGCCGTACCCACATTTGGGTTCATGGGAGCCACAACCTCTCTATTGTCTTGGGCCATCACGGCTTGAGCTAACACTTGGAAAGCAGCCCTAAACTCTGCATTAGACACTTTTTCCACCAAAGGTTCGGCCAAAACTTGAGGAGCTTCTTGTTCCACAATCTTTCCCATGTTTCTCCTAGCATAAGCTCTTCTGGTCGCCATATCCTGAAATGCGTAGGATAGGGATTAGGAGAGAGATATATAAAGTTAAACTCTATGGCACGACTTAAGAGTAATGAAAGAAGTGGAATTTTTTTAATGTCTTATAGCCTCTCATTCATAAATGTGGGGCGCTTCACACTAATGAACAAGACTCTACATGGCGCGGCTTATGAGACATCCTAGGATATTTCTAAAACCTTGCTCTCTGAATACAGAGTTTGTCACGACCCAGGTTAGCTCCTAGATGTAACACGGAGTACAAGACCCCGAGAGCTCTCATACAAGCCCTTAACATACATAACATACAAGATATTAGAGAAATAAGAGTTTAAAAGAGCATTTTATATTAAGGTTTACTCAAAACAGCGAAAGCCTACAACTCAAGTCTCAAAGCCTTCTAAGATCATAGAATATGAATAAAAGTTATAGGGACGCAGCCCAATACAATATTCAACATAAGGAAAGACATGAAAATAAGAACAAGTAGGCTATGTCCTCGGATGGATGAGGACTCACCAAGTCTTCTATCAACTCTAAGTCAATGCTCTAGCAAAGAGTGGAAGGTGAATCGCCACGTCCCACACCAAAGAAGTTAATGTAGGCAAGAGTATGCGTTAGCACAATTAAGTACAAAGTATGATAGCAATGCACATAACACATATCAAGGCCAAAGCAAGCTAAATCATCTTTCTTTCTTTTCTTTACTTCATCATGAGAACACTTGTTCATTATTTTGTGGGGAAAAGCCTTAACCGACATGTAAGACCATGTGAGCTATCAACATGGAATCCGGTGTCTACCCCACACCAAAAATGGGTGTCCTACTTGCCAAGGTAAGACCATGAACTTCTTATCTTAGGTGGATCCACTAGCTAATCAAAGGTCTATTCAAGACACCCTATGGGGGCACATAGGTATGGGACATGAGGGATCTCCTCTTTTCCTCTAGGTTCTAGGCATAGTTCCCACGGATTAATCATAGTCATAATCTTATCATATCATTAGGAAGCATGGGGGATCTCCCCAACCTTACTATGAGTAGACATGAGGGATATCCTCTTGTCCTTTCCATTAGATTAGCTCCATAGAAGACATGAGGGATCTCCTCTTTTATTGTCTTTTATAGGCAAGAGGGATCTCCTCTTGACTATCATAGAGAGGGGGAAAACATAAGGGATCTCCTCTTGTTCCTTTCATTGAATCTACTCCCTATTCTCCTTGGTTAAGAAAATCCTTTCATAATTCATCATCAATATCTACATATAATACAACTTTAATGCTTCAATCTCAAAGCACCATTAAAGCATCATTAACTTAATAAGAGACATGTATGAGCTCATAGGCTATATCTTTTCTTAGTTACTCATGCTCATAATTCTTAAATCATGGGTTCATGAGACTTTATCTCAAACCATGCAATTCAATGCAGGCTAACACTTAGAATGTCATAATCAAGGAAATTTAGTTATACTTGAAGGAACCCACAAAAAACAGGAAAATCATGCTTTTAACTTGATCATGCTAAATTCATTAGATTATCCTCAATTCATTCATAATTGATGCTTGATTTCATAGAAAATTCATAACTTTCATCAAAATATAACTCAACCCAACAATCAAAGCATAGATTATCAAATTGGGGAGAATTAGCTTGGGATCATGGGGTTCATGCAATCTTTACATCAAATCATGTAATTCACGCTACTTCGTGCACTAAGTTACTTTATCATGCTAGATAGTGCACTAGGAATCATAAAATCAACAATTGAAATGATAATTGAAGAACCCACAATGATTGATCACAAACCCTAATTCAATTGGGTTAGAATAAACCTTGAAATTCATGAAGAAAAGGGAGGGCCCATTGGAGGAAAGGGCTCCAAATGGTGAATACTATCATACCTCAAAGCAATCCACAAGAATTGGAGAAGATTGAAGGTCTTCAATGGGGGATTCAAGCTTCTTCTTCTTCCTTGAGAGTTGAGAGAGTTTCTTTTTAGAGAGAGAAATATTTGAGATAGGAATGTTTTGGAATGAATTAGAATGAAAGAAATTAGGCTTAGAAAGTATTTATAGGTCTTAGATTAAGGGCATAACCGACTTAGCTTAATAGGTAAACAATTAGGGAAAAGACCAAAAAAGCCCTTAATTAAAAACTGTTGGGGCCAATCGACGGACAGGATCTACGGCCCGTACATCCATTGACGGACCGTCCTATTGAACCGTCAAAAGATTCAGAGAGTTGGTATTTGGGAACCCTGCAACGACGGTCTCGATTTATGGTTGGTAGGTCCATCTACGGACCGTACACCACAATCATAGATAACTGCCTGAGTTTAAGGAGTTGTCTAAGTCTGGGTTCATCTACAGTTACTTTCTATTGGCCGTCGTTCGACTCACGAACCGCCCTGCTATTCGTAGGCCAAGGTTTAGAAACTTGGAAATCCTCAAATTTCACAGTGCTATTGACGGTCCCCACCTACGGCCCATCAATCCATATACGGCCCGTAGGTAACTGTCTTCAGGTGAATTCTGCATTTGAAAATCCCTTGGAAGCTTGGGGTGTTACAACCGATCCTAGGGCAAGAATGAGTAAGTTTGTTTCGGGAGTGTTCGAAATGGTAGTCAAGGAATGTCGTACCGCCATACTTGTCAATGACATGGATATTTCTCATATCATGGTGCATGCTCAACAAATAGAGGAGGAGAAACTCAAGGAAAAGTCTAGAGAGGCAAAGAGGGCTAAGACCGGTGATGATAATTTTTCACAATCAAGGTCTGATGGAGATGATCGTTTTGAGTCTCGACAAAGGTTTTATGGTTAAGATTCCTCCAACGATCCACCTTAGTTCAAAAAAGATAGGGTGTCTAACCCTAAACCTCAAGGAGGAAACACTGGAAAATTCTCATCGACCACTTGTATTAGGTGTGGAGGAAAGCATGAGGGATGTTGACTAGCTGGTTCTAATGTATGCTTTGGTTGTGGCAAGATGGGCCACAAGATAAGGGATTGTCCCTTAGTGGTTAGGAAGGAGGGAGATAATCATCGATGGACTCAACCTCAAAACTCGTAGGGTTCAAGTGGTCAAAAGCAAAATCGATTCAATGCACTTCAAGTTCGTCATGAGAAAGAGGGTTCCCCGGATGCGGAAATTTGTAAGTTATGATCCTTTAGCTTTTGGTTATGCATTTATTTCATTACCCAAAGTACCCCCTAGGTGTGACATGTCGTATAGGACCCCGAGAGACCCCACACAAGCCATTTAGCATACCTATACAAAAGGTAAAGACAGAAAGAGGAAAGAAATAGGCAATCTCATAAAAGTAAGAGTTTACAAGCATAAGTCTTGATTATGTCTCAAAAGCCATCTAATACAATAGAATGATCGGGACGTAACCCGTACATCATATACAAGTCTGAAACTGAAAGTAAAGAATGCAATAAAGTCTCTTCGTCCCCGAAGCATGAGGACTCATCAAGGCTGATAGCTCAAACTCTGAGAACAACTAACCACAAGAGTGCAAAGGGCGACTGTGTGACCCTACATTTTAAGATAATGTGGGCACAAGTATGCATTAATACATGGAATGTACTAAGTATGAAACAAATGCATATAATCAAATAAATCATGCCAATGAGATTCTTTCATATAGTAAATCATGCTAGTGAGATATCATCATGAACATGCAATGACCAAACTAAATCATGTAGCAAAAGGTTAGAAACTCAATGCATAAACATGGTCAATGCAAGCTAGTCATATCATAAATCTTATCTCGTGAGATACTTCTAGTATCCTATTTCAATATTATGGGATTTTTACATTTAACTGACATAGACCATGTGAGTTATAACATGGAATCAAGTGTCTGCCCCACACCGAAAAGGGGAGTGATGTCTACTCCACACCACTTGAAGGGGTGTCCTACTTTCCAAGGTAAGGACCATAGATCTGTAGCTTACGTGGATCCACTAGCTATGTGTCTATCTGTGACAAAACCTACGTGGCACGTAGTTTTGGGACTTAGGGATTTCTACTAAAGGTCCACGAACGCTAAACGGAAACCTTCATCCCAAAAGCCTGCTCGGTGATAAGTAAAATCCCAAGGATTAGTCAATTAAGCTTATTCATACTTTAACCAAGGAAGAGGTACATCTAGGGTTACAAAATCAAAGCTAAGATCAAATCAAGACGTTTCTACTACCATGGGCTTGCCCAAGCTTACGTCATAAGAATAGCTCTGTATTGATTCATAGGTGAGAAAGCCTTTCAACCATATGAACCCTAATTTATGTGAGAAAACCTTTCACATTCGTATTTTTTTCTTCTTGTGAAGAAAACCTTTTCACAACTCATGGATGCCATCATCTCTATGCAACCTAGCAATTATAAGCATAATTCTCATGAAACATGCATCTCTTATGCAAGCTATTCATATACATGCATCTTTTATCCAAGTTATTCCTATACATGCATCTCTTATGCAAGCTATTCAAATATTCATAAATCATGATCTAGTGTGGGTACATGTACAATTCATCTTAGGATCATGCAATAAACTAGAATAATGCATATTTTCATCAATTTCATAAGTTCATAAAAGCGTGGATCATACTTCATCATGAATTCATAACTCGGAATCATGGCTCATGCATGGGTTCATACAATTTCTACTCAAATCATATAAATCACTCTAGATCATGCACTAAATTATTTTATCATGCTAGATCGTGCACTAGGAATCATAAAATCCACAATTGGAATCATAATTGAAGAACCAATAAGAATTGATCAAAACCTTAACTCAATTTGGGGAAATTAAACCTTGAAAATTGAAGAAAAGTAGGAAACTAATGGAGGTAAGGACTTCAATGGTGAATGCTAACATACCTCAACAAAGCGCACAAGAAATTGCTAAGAATTTATGACCTTCAATGGAGAATCCTAGCCTTTCTTCTTCCTTGAGAATTGAGAGAACTTTTTAGAGAGAGAAATATTTTGGGGATGTTGGGAATTTGAGAATGAATAAATGAAGTAAAATTTTGGAGGAAAGACATATATAGTGGGTCCATTTAGGGGCAAAGTCGTAATTAAATTTTTTAAAAAGAATTGGGAAAAGACATAAAGACCCATTGAAATTAACTGTCGGATGAAGTCTAAGGTCCTAACCTACGGTTCGTAGGGCCTCCTACGGATCGTCCTGTTGGACCGTAGAAAACTTCAGAAAACCCAACTTGACCCTCAAAAACTTGACGAAGTCTTGAATGTTTTGACAGAACCTTTCTACGATCCATGGAATGACCTACGGTCCATCCTGCTAACCCGTAGACTCGACTTTCAAAACTTGATTTTAAAAAGATTTTACCCTCTTTCTACAGATGCATTCTACGTTCCATCAACTGATCTACGACCCGTAGACTGTGCCCGTAAAAGTGATTCTGGGCCCAAAATAGGAAATTCGTTTTTGAAAAACTGATGTGTTAAAATAACTCTCCATTGGGAACATTCGTCCCGAAATGGAACTCAGCTAGCAGCAACAAGAGTAGGGGAAACAAAAATTATATGACTCCAATCATGAATTAAATTTCATAATGCACATATCCGAGGAGGAAAAATCAAGTCCAAGCTAAAGCATGCTTTATCACAAAATGTCAAGCTATAAACTCTTAATGAATGCATGCATAAGGAAACATGAGAATGACTAAGACACTTGCATCCTAGAAAAAAACCATGAGGAACTAAATACCTCAAGCTAGTGCAGACTCGGAAGGAAAGGGATGAGGTTAACGGGAGATTATATTGGCCTAAGCCTCCCCCGTAGCACCTTCAACTAATTGATTCCTCCACAACGCCTTAACGGAAGCAATTTCCTTGTTTCTCAACTTCCGAACATGTCGGTCTAGAATCTCAACCGAAACCTCTTCATAAGATAAACTCTCTTTCATTCCAATACTTTCTAATGGAACTATAGATGTCGGATCCCCAACACACTTCTTCAAAGGAGACACATGGAAAACCGGATGAACCAATGCTAACTCATTAGGAAACTCCAGCTCATAAGTAACCTTGCTAATGCGTCTCAAAAATCTTATATGGGCCTACATACCGGAGAATAAGATTCCCCTTCTTACCAAATCTCATGACACCCTTCATGGGCGAGATTTTCAAATAGACCCAATCATCAACCTCAAAGTCAAGATCTCTTCTTCTAACATCGGTATAGGATTTGGTCGACTTTGAGCCATTTTCAACCTTTTTCTAATAAGCCAAACTTTCTCCATAGCCTCACGCACTAATTCAGGACCCATCAAAGCAACTTCACCCACCTCAAACCATCCTGTAGGAGACCTACAGCTCCTACCGTAAAGAGCCTCAAATGGAGCCATTCCAATACTAGGATGGTAACTATTATTGTAGGCAAACTCAATCAAAGGAAAATGATCATCCCAATTACCCTTGAAATCAATCGCACAAGCTCTTAGCATATCCTCTAAGGTTTTGATAGTACGCTCTGCTTGCCCATCAGTTTGCGGATGAAAAGACGTGCTAAGCTTAACCTTGGTACCAAAACCCTTTAGGAAAGACTTCAAAAATTAGGAAGTGAATTGGGTACCTCTATCGGAGATAATGGATACGGGCACTCTATGCAACCTAACCATCTCCTTAATGTACAACTTAGCTTAATATTCCGCCCAAAAGGACACCTTGACAGGAATGAAGTGAGCCGACTTCATCATACGGTGTACTATAACCCATATAGAATCATGTTGCCGGCAAGTACGGGGTCAACCCACTATGAAGTCCATATTAACATCTTTCCACTTCCAAGTAGGAATGGCTATATCTTTGGATAAGCCTCCTGGCCTTTGATGTTCAACCTTAACGTGTTGACAATTTTGGCACCTTGCCACATTTTCCGCAATATAGGTTCATTCCTTTCTACCAATAGACTTGATATCTAAGGACACCATCTCCACCTTGGGAGAAAGCCTCATTACCCTTCTTTAGAACCGCTTCTTTCAACTCAACTAGTATTGGATCAAGTGCTTGCTTAGCCTTAACATCCATCACAAAGGACGATTCTGACCCATTTTGGACAATCACACCTCCCTCATTAGAGTCAACCAAACGAACACCTAGCCGAGATAGTCTATGAACATCCCGAACCAATTCCTTCTTATCATCTTCTAAATGTGCAACACTATTAATCGACAACCGACTCAAGGCATCGGCCACTACATTAGCTTCTTTGCCCCGGTGATAGAGGACACTCATGACATAGTCCTTTAAGAGCTCTAGCCATCTATGTTGTCGAAGATTTAGATCATTTTGCTTGAACACGTATTGCAAACTTTTGTGGTTGGTAAAAACATCAACATGGACACCATACAAATAGTGCCTCAAAATCTTTAGAGCAAACACAACCGCCGCAAGTTCTAAATCATGGGTAGAGTAATTCCATTCATGAACCTTAAGTTGCCTTGAAGCATAAGCAATCACCTTCCTATTCTGCATAAGAACACGTCCAAAGCCAACCCTTGAAGCATCAAAATAAACCACGAAGCCATCGAAACCTTCCGGCAATGTCAATATCAGAGTGGAAGTAAGCCTATCTTTAAATTCTTGAAAGTGTCTTTCACAATCCTTCGACCATACAAACTTAGTCTTCTTTTGAGTCAACGAGGTCCATGGAGAGGCAATAGAAGAAAACCCTTCCACAAACCTTCTTTAATATCCGGCCAAGCCCAAGAAACTACGAATTTCCGAAGGAGATATAGGTCTAGGCCAATTTCTAACCATATCCATCTTCTTAGGATCTAACTCAATACCCTTACCGGACACAATATGACCAAGAAAACCCACGGATCTCAACCAAAACTCACATTTATTGAACTTAGCATATAACTCACTATCCCTAAGAATATGTAATACACTCCTCAGATGATCGGCATGCTCTTCCTCACTTCGGGAGTAAATCAAAATATCAACAATGAATGCAATCACGAACATATCAAGGTATTTTCTAAACACCCTATTCATCAAATCCATAAAAGCCGTCGGAGCATTAGTTAATCCAAATGACATAACATCAAACTCATAATGGCTATATCTAGTCCGTAATGCCGTCTTTGGAATATCACAATCTCTCACCCTCAATTGGAGATAACCCAACCGAAGATCAATCTTAGAGAAGAAACTAGCAACTTGAAGTTGGTCAAACAAATCATCTATCCTCGTAATCGGGTATATATTCTTAATAGTAACCTTATTCAATTCTATTGCCGATAAACAATACACATACGAAGGGAGCTATTTTCTTCCGAACAAAAAACACCGGAGCACCCCATGGAGAAATACTTGGTCGAACAAAACCCTTATCCAACAAATTCATCAATTGTTCTTTGAATTCCTTATGTTCCACCAGAGCCATACGGTACGAGGAATAGAGATAGGTTGAGTATCGGGAAGAAGGTCAATACAAAAGTCTATATTCTTTTTGGGAGGAACACTGGGTACATCATCGGGAAACACATCCAGAAACTCATTTACCACGGGAACCGACTCAAGACTAGGAGTTTCGGAATCTATATCCCTTACCCTAATAAGATGAGAAATGCAACCCTTGGAGATCATCTTTCTAGCTTTAAGACAAGAAACAAACCAGCCTCTAGCCATAGAATTTCCCCCTTGCCACACTATGATGGGCTCATTAGGAAATTTAAACTTAACCACTCGGGTTCTACAATCAACCGAGGCATAACAAGAATGAAGACAATCCATCCCAAGAATGACATCGAAGTCTATCATATCTAGCTCTACAAGATCAACATAGGTGACTCTATGGAACAAGGAAACGGGACACTTCCTATAAACTCTCTTAGCCACAATAGAATCACCAATAGGAGTAGAGACACAAAAGGTGTCTATCAACACATCCGGGGAAATAACAAATCTCCTAGCCACATATGGTGTCACAAAAGATAACGAAGCACCTAGATCAAGTAAGGCATACACCTCAAGATGGAAGAGTTTCAACATACCGGTAACCACATCAGGAGATACTTCTTGTTCTTGGTGAGTCTGGAGTGCATAAAATCGGTTTTGCTTTGGAGAACTAGAACCAAAAATAATAGGAGCACCTTGTTTACCATCCTTCCCTTTCGTAATGTTCATTGGACAATCTCTCATTTTGAGACCACTCTTTCCACAGGTGAAGCAACCATTTGATCCGGCTAAGCATCTCCCCTCATACTTCCTCCCACACTTTTGACATGGGGGAATTTAAGTCCTATCACCATCACCATTCCCTCCTTGAGGCTTAGGGTTAGACACCCTATTCTTGTCAAACTTAGGCATAGGAGCATTTGAAAACCCTTGGTTCGAAAATCTTTGTCGAAACTTAGAACGACCACGTTCTCCGGTCCTTTGGTTTGAGAAGTCACCATCACCGGTCCTAGCCCTCTTTTCCTCTTTGGACCTCTCCTTTATGCTTCTCTTCTTTGATTTGTTGTGAATGCACCATCAACTGTGAAATATCCATCTCTTTAATAAGCATGGCAGTCCTACACTCCTTGACCACCAAGTCAGACACTCCCGACACAAACTTACTCATTTTGCCTCTTAAGTCAGCCACCAAGGAGGGCGCATACCTTGAAAATTGAGTGAATTTCAATGCATATTCTTTCACACTCATACCACCTTGCTTCAAGTTAATGAACTCGAGGATCTTAGCCTCTCTTATCTCAAGGGGAATGAATCGATTAAGAAAAGCTTCCTTCAATTTCTCCCATTCAAGAGGACCCGCATCTCTAGCCCTTTCGCTTTTCGATTGGTTAAACCACACTTGGGCCACACCCTTCAATTGGTAAGAAGCCAACTTCACTTTCTCTTCCGGCGTCATTCCCATGATCATCAGAGTCTTCTAAACTTCTTCAATGAACTCTTGTGGATCCTCCTCTAGCTTGGAGCCATGGAATTTCGAAGGGTTCATCCTTGTGATATCTCTTACCTTTTCCACCGCCGTACCAACATGTGGGTTTACGGGGACCAAAACTTCCCTATTGTCTTGGGCCATCACGGCTTCAGCCAATGTGTGGAAAGCTGCTCGGAACTCCGCATTAGTAATCTCTTCGGCCAAAGGAGTGGCCGAAACTTGGTTAGCCTCTTGCTCCACATTCTCATTTGCATTCCTCCTTACAAAAGCTCTTCTAGGTGCTATATCCTAAAGAGCGTAGGATATGGATTATGAGAGGAACGTAGAGAGTTAAAACACTAAAGCACGATTCTAGAATATAAAATAAGTGAAATTTCCTAACATCTTGTAGCCTCTTATTCATAAATGTGGCGCGCTTCACACTTGTGAACAAGACTCTACTAGATGTGGCTTTGAGACATCCTAGGACGTTTCTATACCTTGCACTTTGAATACAAAGTTTGTCACGACCCAAAGTACCCCCTAGGTGTGACATAGCATATAGGACCCCGAGAGGCCCCACAAAAGCCACTTAGCTATATATGCATAAGGTAAAGACAAAAAGAGGAAAGAAATAGGAAATCTCATAAAAGTAAGAGTTTACAAGCGGAAGTCTGGACTATGTCTCAAAAGCCATCTAATACAATAGAATGATCGGGACGTAACCTATACATCATATACAAGTCTGAAACTAAAAGTAAAGAAAGCAATAAAGTATCTTCGTCCCTGAAGCATGAGGATTCACCAAGGCTGATAGATCGAACTCTGAGAACAACTAACCACGAGAGTACGAAGGCGACTATTTGACCCAACATATTAAGAGAATGTAGGCACAAGTATGCATTAGTACATGGAATGTACTAAGTATGAAGCAAATGCATATAATCACGAAAAGCATGCAAATGAGACACTTTCATATAGGAAATCATGCTAGTGATATATCATCATGAACATGCAATGACCAAACTAAATCTTGTATCAAAAGGTTAGAAACACAATGAATAAACATGGTCATTGCAAGCTAGTCATATCATAAGTTTTGTCTCGTGAGATACTACTAGTATCCTAGTTCATTATTATGGGATTTTTACATTTAACCGACATAGACCATGTGAGCTATAACATGGAATCCAATGTCTGCCCCACACCGAAAAGGGGAGTGATGTCTACCCCACACCACTAGAAGGGGTGTGCTACTTTCCAAGGTAAGGACCATAAAATTGTAGCTTACGTGGATCAACTAGCTATATGTCTGTCTCTTACAAAACCTACGAGCCACGTAGTTATGGGACTTAGGGATTGCTATTAAAGGTCCACAGATGCTAAACGGAAACCTTCATCCCGAAAGCCCGCTAGGTACTAAGTAAAATCCCAAGGATTAGTCAATTAAGCTTATTCATATTTTAACCAAGGAAAAGGTACATCTTGGGTTACCAAATCAAAGCTAAGATCATATAAAGACATATCAACTACCATGGGCTTGCCCAAGCTTACTTCATTAGAATAGCTCCTAATTGATTCATAGGTGAGAAAGCCTTTCAACCATATGAACCCTAATTTATGTGAGAAAACCTTTCATATTCTTATTCTTTGCTTATTGTGAAGAAAACCTTTTCACAACTCAGGGATGCCATCATATATATAAACCTTAGCAATTATAAGCATAATTCTCATGAAACATGCATCTCTTATGTAAGCTATTCATATACATGCATCTCTTATGAAAGCTATTCATATACTTGCATCCTTATGCAAGCTATTCATATACATGCATCTCTTATGCTAGTTATTCATATATTCATAAATCATGATCTAGTATGGGTACATGTCAATTCATCTTAGGATCACACAATAAACTAGAATAATGCATATTTTCATCGATTTCATAAGTTCATAAATGCATGGATCATACTTCATCATGAATTCATAACTAGGAATCATGGCTCATGCTTGGGTTCATACAATTTCTAATCAAATCATGTAACTAACGCTAGATCGTGCAATCAATTATTTTATCACGCTAGATCGTGCACTAGGAATCATAAAATCAACAATTGGACTCATAATTCTAGAACTTATAAGAATTGATAAAAACCCTAACTCAATTTGGGGAAATTAAACCTTGAAAATTGAAGAAAACTAGGAACCCAATGGAGGAAAGGACTCCAATGGTGAATGCTAACATACCTCAACAAAGCCCACAAGAAATTCCTAAGAATTGATGACCTTCAATGGAGGATCCTAATCTTTCTTCTTCCTTGAGAATTGAGAGAACTTTCTAGAGAGAGAAATATTTTGGGGAAGTTGGGAATTTTAGAATGAATTAATGAAGGAAAATTTGGGTTGAATGACTTATATAGTGGGTCAATTTAGGGGCAAAGTCGTAATTAAAAAGAGTCAAAAGAATTGGGAAAAGACATAAAGACCACTTGAAATTAACTGTCGGATGAAGTCTACGATCCCGACCTACGGTTCGTAGGGCTTCCTACGGACCGTCCATTTTGACCGTAGAAAACTTCAGAAAACCCAACTTGACCCTCATAAACTTGACGAAGTCTTGAACATTTTGACAGAACCTTTCTACGATCTGTGGAAAGCCCTACGGTCCATCCTGCTAACCCGTAGACTCGACTTCAGAAACTCTATTTTAAAAACATTTTACCCTCTTACTACAGATGCATTCTACGGTTCGTCAACTGATCTACGACCCGTAGAAATTACTCTGGGCCCAAAATTGGAAATTTTCTCTTTTGAAAAATTGATGTGTTACAATATCTCCCCCTTGGGAACATTTGTCCCCGAATGGAACTCGGCTTGCAACAACAAAAGTAGGGGAAACAACAATTCTATGATTCCAATCATGAATGCAATTACATAATGCACATATCCAAGGAGGAAAAATCTAGTCCAAGCTAAATCATGCTTTATCACAAAATGTCAAGCAATAAACACTTAATGAATGCATGCATAAGGAAACATGAGAATGACTAAGACACTCGCATCCTAGAAACAAACCATGAGGAGCTAAATACCTCAATCTAGGGAAGACTCGGAAGGAAAGAGTTGAGGTTAACGGGACATCATAATAGCCTCGGTCTCCCACGTAGCACCCTCAACTAATTGATTCCTCCAAAACTCCTTAATGGAAGCAACTTCCTTGTTTCTCAACTTCCGGACATGTCGGCCTAGAATCTCAACTGGAAACTCTTCATAAGATAAACTCTCTTTGATTCCAAGACTTTCTAAAGGAACTATGGATGACGGATCCCCAACACACTTCTTGAAAAGAGACACATGGACAACCGGAGGAACCAATGCTAACTCATTATGCAACTCAAGCTCATAAGCAACCTTGCCAATGCATCTCAAAATCTTTTATCGGCCTACATACTAGGGAATAAGCTTCCCCTTCTTACCAAATCTCATGACTCCCTTCATGGGTGAAATTTTTAAATAGACCCAATCATCAACCTCAAAATCAAGATCCCTTCTTCTAACATCGGCATAGGAATTTTGTCGATTTTGAGCCGTTTTCAACCTTTCTCTAATAAGTTGATTTTTCTCCATAGCCTCATGCACTAATTTGGGACCCATAAAAGCAACATCAACCACCTCAAACCATCCTATAGGAGACCTACATCTACTACCATAAAGAGGCTCAAATGGAGCCATACCAATACTAGCATGTTAACTATTATAGTAGGAAAACTCAATTAAAGGCAAATGATCATTCCAATTACCCTTGAAATCAATCGCACAAGCTCTTTGCATATCCTCTACGGTTTGGATAGTATGCTCCGCTTGCCCTTCGGTTTGGGGATGAATAGACGTGCTAAGCTTAACCTTGGTACCAAGACCCTTTTGGAAAGACTTCCAAAATTAGGAAGTGAATTGGGTACCTCTATCGGAGATAATGGATAGGGGCACTCCATGACACCTAACCATCTCCCTAATGTACAACTTAGCATAATCTTCTGCCGAAAAGGACACCTTGAAGGGAATGAAGTGAGCCCACTTCGTCATACGGTCTACTATAACCCATATAGAATCATGTTGCGGGTGAGTACGGGGTAAGCCCACTATGAAGTCCATATTAACATCTTCCCACTTCCAAGTAGGAATGGCTATATCTTGGGATAAGCCTCCCGGCCTTTGATGTTCAACCTTAACTTTTTGACAATTTGGGCACCTTGCCACAATTTCCACAATATCTTTCTTCATTCCATTCCACCAATAGACTTCCTGCAAATTGCAGTACATCTTGGGTTCTCCCAGATGAATAGAGTATAGGGAACTATGAGCTTCTTCCAGAATTTCTCTCTTAGGCCATCAACATTAGGCACAAACAAACAACCTTGATATCTAAGGACACCATCTCCACCTTGGGAGAAAGCCTCATTGCCCTTCTTTAGAACCGCTTCTTTCAACTCAACTAGTATTGGATCAAGTGCTTGCTTAGCCTTAACATCCACCACAAAGGACGATTCTGACCCATTTTGAAAAATCACACCACTCTCATTGGAGTCAACCAACAGAACACCTAGCTGAGATTGTCTATGTACATCTCGAACCAATTCCTTCTTATCATCTTCTATATGTGTAACACTATTCATCAACAACCAACTCAAGGCATTAACCACTACATTAGCTTTGCCCGGGTGATAGAGGACACTCATGTGATAGTCCTTTAAGAGCTCTAGCCATCTATGTTGTCGAAGACTTAGATCCTTCTGCTTGAAAACGTACTACAAACTTTTGTGGTTGGTAAATTCATCAACATGGACACCATACAAACAATGCTTCCGAATCTTTAGAGCAAACACAACTGCCGCAAGTTCTAAATCATGGGTAGGGTAATTCTTTTCATGAACCTTAAGTTGCCTTGAAGCATAAGCAATCACCTTCCCATTTTGCATAAGAACACATCCTAAGCCAACCCTTGAGGCATCATAATAAACCACGAAGCCATCGAAACCTTTAGGAAATGTCAATATCGGAGCGAAAGTAAGCCTATCTTTCAATTCTTGAAAGCACCTTTCACAATCTTCCGACCATACAAACTTAGTCTTCTTTTGAGTCAACGAGGTCCATGGACAGGCAATAGAAGAAAACCCTTCCACAAACCTCCTATAATATCCGTCAAAGTCCAAGAAACTACGAATATCCGAAGGAGATATAGGTCTATGCCAATTTCTAACCACATCTGTCTTCTTAGGATCTACCTCAATACCCTTATCGGACACAATGTGACCAAGAAAAGCCACGGATCTCAACCAAAACTCATATTTATTGAACTTAGCATATAACTCACAATCCCAAAGAATTTGCAATACACTCCTAAGATGATCGGCATACTCTTCCTCACTTCGGGAGTAAATCAAAATATCATCAATGAATACAATCACGAACATATCAAGGTATTTTCTAAACAAACTATTAATCAAATACATAAAAAGTAGTCAGAGCATTAGTCAATCCAAACGACATAACCACAAACTCATAATGGCCATATCTAGTCTGAAAAGCCGTCTTTGGAATATCATAATCTCTCACCCTCAATTGGTCATAACCCAACCGGAGATCAATCTTAGAAAACAGACCACCACCTTGAAGTTGGTCAAACAAATCATCTATCCTCAGGATCGGGCATTTATTCTTAATGCTTATCCAATTGCCGATAATCAATACACGTACGGAGAGAGCTATTTTCTTACAAACAAAAAACACCGGAGGACCCCATGGAGAAATACTTGGTCGGATGAAACCCTTATCCAACAAATCCTTCAACTGTTCTTTTAATTCCGTAAGTTCCACCGGACCAATACGGTAAGGAGGAATAGAGATAAGTTGCGTATCAGGTAGAAGGTCAATACAAAAGTCTATTTCTCTTTCGGGAGGAACACTGGGTAGATCATCGGGAAACACATTCAGAAACTATTTGCCACGGGAATCGACTCAAGATTAGGTGTTTCGGAATCTATATCCCTAACTCTAATAAAATGATAAATACAACCCTTGGAGATCATCTTTCTTGCTTTAAGACAAGAAACAAACCGGCCTCTAGGCTTAGAATTTCCCCCTTGCCACACTATGATGGGCTCATTAGGAAATTGAAACTTAACCACTCGGGTTCTACAATCAACCGAGGCATAACAAGAATGAAGACAATCCATCCCAAGAATGACATCGAAGTCTATCATATCTAGCTCTACAAGATCAACATAGGTGACTCTATGGAACAAGGAAACGGGACACTTCCTATAAACTCTCTTAGCCACAATAGAATCACCAATAGGAGTAGAGACACAAAAGGTGTCTATCAACACATCCGGGGAAATAACAAATCTCCTAGCCACATATGGTGTCACAAAAGATAACGAAGCACCTAGATCAAGTAAGGCATACACATCAAGATGGAAGACTTTTAACATACCAGTAACCACATCAGGAGAGCCTTCTTGTTCTTGGCGAGTCTACATTACATAAAATCAGTTTTGCTTTGGAGCACTAGAACCCAAAATACTAGGAGCACCTTGCTTACCATCCTTCCCGTTTGTAACGTTCATTGGACAATCCCTCATTTTGTGAACCTCTTGCCACAGGTGAAGCAACCATCCGATCCGGCTAAGCATCTCCCCTCATGCTTCCTTCCACCTTTTTGACATGGGGGAATTTGAGTCCTATCACCACCACCATTGCCTCCTTGAGGCTTAGGGTTAGACACCCTATTCTTGTCAAACTTAGGCATAGGAGCATTTGAAGACCCTTGGTTCGAAAATCTTTGTCGAAACTTAGAACGACCACATTCTCCAGTCCTTTGGTTTGAGAAGTCACCATCACCGGTCCTAGCCCTCTTTGCCTCTTTGGACCTCTCCTTTAGCATCTCTTCTTCCATTTGTTGTGCCATCAACCGTTAAATATCCATCTCTTTAATAAGCATGGCAGTCCTACAATCCTTGACCACCAAGTAAGACACTCCCGACAAAAACTTACTCATTCTGGCCCTTAAATGAGCCACCACGAAGGGCGCATACCTTGACAATTGAGTGAATTTCAATGCATATTCTTTGACACTCATACCACCTTGCTTCAAGTTAATGAACTCGAGGACCTTAGCCTCTCTCATCTCAAGAGGAAAGAATCGATCAAGAAAAGCTTCCTTAAATTTCTCCTATTCAAGAGGACCCGCATCTCTAGCTCTTATGCTTTTCCATTGGTTAAACCACACTTGGGCCACACCCTTCAATTGACAAGCATCCAACTCCGCTTTCTCTTCCGGCGTCACTCCCATGATCATCAGAGTCTAGTAAACCTCTTCAATGAATTCTTATGGATCCTCCTCCACCTTAGACCCATGGAATTTCAGAGGGTTCATCCTTGTAAAATCTCTCACCCTTGCCACCACCGTACCCACATATCAGTTCACGGGGACCAAAACTTCCCTATTATCTTAGGCCATCACGGGTTAGGCCAATGCGTGGAAAGCGGCTCGAAACTCCGCATTGGTAATCTCTTCGGGCAAAGGAGTGGCCGGAACATGGTTAGCCTATTGCTGCACATTTTTATTTTCGTTCCTCCTTACAAAAGCTCTTCTAGGTGCCATATCCTTAAAAGCGTAGGACATGGATTAGGAGAGGAACGTATAGAGTTAAAACACTAAAGCATGATTCTAGAATATGAAAGAAGTGGAATTTTCTAACATCTTGTAGCCTCTTATTCATATATGTGGCGCGCTTTACACTTGTGAACAAGACTCTACTAGACGTGGCTTTGAGACATCCTAGGACCTTTCTAAACCATGTGCTCTAAATAGCAAGTTTGTCACGACCCAAAGTACCCCCTAGGTATGACATGGTGTATAGGACCCCGAGAGGTCCCACACAAGCCACTTAGCATACATATACATAAGGTAAAGACAAAAAGAGGAAAGAAATAGGCAATCTCATAAAATTAAGAGTTTACAAGCGGAAGTTTTGACTATGTCTCAAAAGCCATCGAATTCAATAGAATGATCCGGACGTAACATGTACATCATATACAAGTCTGAAACTAAAAGTAAAGAAACAAATAAAGTCTCTTCATCCCCGAAGCATGAGGACTAACCAAGGCTGATAGCTCAAACTCTTAGAAAAACTAACCACGAGAGTGTGAAGGACGACTGTCTGACCCTACATATTACGAGAATGTAGGCACAAGTATGCATTAGTACATGGAATGTACTAAGTATGACGCAAATGCATATAATCATATAAATCATACCAATGAGATGCTTTCATATAGGAAATCATTATAGTGAGATATCATCATGAACATGCAATGACCAAACTAAATCATGTAGCAAAACGTTCGAAACTCAATGCATAAACATGGTCAATGCAAGCTAGTCATATCATAAGTCTTGTCTCGTGAGATACTTCTAGTATTTTAGTTTATTATTACGGGATTTTTACATTTAACCAACATAGACCATGTGAGCTATAAGATGGAATCCAGTATTTGCCCCACACCGAAAAGGAGAGTGATGTGTACCCCAAACCACTAGAAGGGGTGTTCTACTTGCAAAGGTAAGGACCATAAATCTATAGCTTACGTGGATAAACTAGCTCCGTGGATATCTGAGACAAAACCTACGAGGCATGTTGTTTTGGGACTTAGGGATTACTACTAAATGTCCACGGACGCTAAACGGAAACCTTCATCCCAAAAGCCCGCTAAGTGCTAAGTAAAATCCCAAGGATTAGTCAATTAAGCTTATTCATATTTTAACCAAGGAAGAGGTACATCTAGGGTTACCAAATCAAAGTTAAGATCATATCAAGATGTTTCAACTACCACGGGCTTGCCTAAGCTTACGTCATTAGAATAGCTCCTAATTGATTCATAGGTGAGAAACCTTTGAACCATATGAACCCTAATTTGTGTGAGAAAACCTTTCACATTCATATTGTTTGCTTATTGTGAAGAAAACCTTTTCACAGCTCATGGATGCCATCATATATATGCACCCTAGCAATTATAAGCATAATTCTCATGAAACATGCATCTCTTATGCAAGCTATTCATATACATGCATCTCTTATGCAAGCTATTCATATACATGCATCTCTTATGCAAGCTATTCATATACATGCATCTCTTATGCAAGCGATTCATATATTCATAAATCATGATCTAGTATGGGTACATGTCAATTCATCTAAAGATAAAACAATAAACTAGAATCATGCATATTTTCATCAATTTCATAAGTTCATAAATGCATGGACCATACTTCATCATGAATTCATAACTTGGAATCATGGCTCATGCATGGGTTCATACAATTTCTACTCAAATCATATAAATCACGCTAGATCATGCACTAAATTATTTAACAAGCTATATCGTGCACTAGGAATCATAAAATCAACAATTGAAATCATAATTGAAGAACCCATAAAAATTGATCAAAACCCTAACTCAATTTGGCAAAATTAAACCTTGAAAATTGAAGAAAACTAGGGACCCAATGGAGGAAAGGACTCCAATGGTGAATGCTAACATACCTTAACAAAGCCCCACAAGAAATTGCTAAGAATTGATGACCTTCAATGGAGGCTCCAAGCCTTTCTTCTTCCTTGAGAATTGAGAGAACATTCTAGAGAGAGAAATATTTTGGGGAAGTTGGGAATTTTAGAATGAATTAATGAAGGAAAATTTGGGAGGAAAGACTTATAAAATGGGTCAATTTAGGGACAAAGTCGTAATTAAAAAGACTTAAAAGAATTGGGAAAAGACATAAAGACCCCTGGAAATATATTGTCGAATAAAGTCTATGGTCCCAACCTACGGTTCGTAGGGCTTCCTACGGACTGTCCTATTGGACTGTAGAAAACATCAGAAAACCGAACTTGACCCTCATAAACTTGACGAAGTCTTGAATGTTTTGACGGAATCTTTCTACGATCCGTGGAAAGACCTACAGTCCATCCTGCTATCTCGTAGACTCAACTCTAGAAACTTGATTTTAAAATCATTTTACCCTCGTTCTACGGATGCATTCTACGATCCGTCAATAGATCTACGACCTGTAGACTACGCCCGTAGAAGTGATTCTGGCCCAAAACTGGAACTTTTTTCTTTTGAAAATCTGAGGTGTTACCATTGATTAATGTTGGGTGTTTGGTTGGCTGTGATAACACTCCATGAGTGGTTAGTGTTTTTAAGGTCGACTTTGAAATCCTTGTGGAAACTTTTTAAATGTTCCCTTGTATCAATGGATTTCTGGTTGTTAAAACTTTTGTAATGGCCCTCCAGGTCATTTCTAAGTTAACGCCTTCTTTCTGTCATTTTGAGCATTCCTTAAGCGACCCCAAGACATTTATGACTTGCTGGCACTGACTGTTTGGTCGCCTGGTCGTTCGTTTGGGTTTTATGCTTTTTTTTTTGGAGCTTTGAAACCTTGAAAAGTTGATTTCGATCATAACTTCTGGTAAACAACCTTAAATTAGAATTCTGACGGTTCCATCAGCTCCGGAGCGGCCAAATTAGGCTAGAAGCATGGTTGACCTGAATTCCGCGGTTTCCGTTGTGATTTTGGGGCTAGTTAGCTCAGTAGTCTTGGAAATTTTTTTTAAGGTTGACTTCGGTCAACATTATTGGAAAACGTGCTCTGATTGAAAATACGACAGCGCTGTTATTTCCGAAATGCCAAGTTTGGTCTAGAACGACCTTTTGAGAATTATCGGGAGCTTTCGATCTGATTTTGAGGCATTCGATGGAAGTTGGGTAAAATGGCTCATTGGGTATGGGACCCACTTTTTTTAGAAACGACCTCATATAAAAATTTCCGCTGCGCCATTGAGTTAGAAACATCGAATTCAAGGGGGTAGCATATTTTGTTTGCACGCACGGGGTTCCGAATGAATCCCGAGCACCCCGTCGGAGTTTTGAAATTTTTAAAAACTTAGCTGGTGCAGCTGTCAAAACTGCAAACCAATTTTCTCTCCGGGTTCGCTGAGATCTAAGAGAGTCTACACCGAGTTCGCAGAGCTCTTTGAGTATGGGTGTATTCTTGTGATCCGCATTCGTGGAAGGCTCTCCGGGTTCGTGGAGGTTTGAGTTGGTGAGAGGTTCCTTATGCTCCACATTCGCGGTAGGCTCTCAGTGTTCTCGGAGTTCTGGGTCCTTAAGCTCTGCTTTCGAGGGAGGTTCTCCGCGTTCGCGGAGGATTGTGAGGTGAGGGTGCTTCTGTACTCCACGTTCGCGAAACGTTCTCCACATTCGCGGAGGTCTGTTGAGTGAGTGAGTATATTTCCCTCTGCGTTCGCGGGCCGGGGTCCGCATTCGCGGAGTACTTGCTGGCTCACCTCTGTGTTCGCGGAGCGTTGACCGCGTTTGCGGAGAATAGCGGACTTGTCAGTTTATAAAAGGAACCCGAGGCTCATTTGATGGGAGCTTCAAATTACCATATCTCCGTCATTTTTCTTCTATTTTTTGCAATTTAAAGTCCCAGGTGTTCAGATTCTTGTTGGCTTCGTGGGTCTTTGGTCCTTTAGCATTTGGTGGTCCTCGAATTCTGTGAATTCTAGTGGTAAGCTGATTTTTTGCCTATCTTTTTAAGTTTTTCTTTTTGTTGTTGTTGGCTGTTAGGAGTAGATCCGAGCCTTGATGAGCGGTCCATTTTGGGATTCAAGTTCAAGGAAGGATTTAGGACCTTTTCATGAAGTCAATTCTAAAAAATCTGGAGCGGGTCACACTTTGCCCAATTTGCCTCCAAAATTGGTCTGTCTTCGATTTTTTTTAATATTAGTTTCTAAACAACCGTAGTGACGCTGTGATTCTATTTTTTATAGCGTGACAGAAGTCTGAGGTCGTTCGAAAAGAGAAATCTCCGGTTGAGTGAGTTGGCGCACTCGTGATCAGCTTTTTTGTAGGTTACGTCTTCCCTTCCTTTTAGATTGAGCTTGAATGTGTAATTGCTGGTTGATATTTGTGAATCTGGGGTGGTTTGCTAGGGATGTTTCCCTTATTTCCCCGATTCCTTAGTTTGGAGTTGATTGTTGGGTTGTTGACTTGATTGGTCTGATCTTTGTGTTGTGGGTTATCAGTTGGTGGTTAACTAATGTCACATAAGTGAGATCGGGTTCTTTCACTCTGTGATTGGCTGATTATTGTTATTCAGCCTTAAAATTGGTCAAGGTAGTATTGACATAGTCCCATGTACCGGGTTGACTTGAGTATGTATACGACGTCGATTCAGATGAACTAGATCCTTGTAGACTGGTATAGCATACTTGGGTCTGATAGTATGAGCCTTAGTATAGGTGTTTTCGTGTCTTTCGGATCTTCTAATTCTTTCTCTCTTTTCTCTGCGATTCTTGGGATGCTGCCGGAAGATGTCGCCGTTATGCCGATTGTCGGTTGAATTGTGTTAGGCTGAGAGCCTTCAGTTGATATACCTGTGAGGGCAGCGGCCCGTGATATTTAGTCTGGCGTGGCATGATTGGAATTAAATTTATCCGGTTCTTTTTATAGGATATGTAGGGAGTGGACGGCGATCCATGATATATGGATTATTTGAGGTCCTCTATGGAGTAGACATAATGGTACACTCGTCTGGCTGGGTTAATGCCCGCGGAGTGGTAGATGGCACACTCGGCTGGGTGGGATAATGCACCCGGAGTTGTAGATGGCACACTTGTCTGGCTGGGTTAATGCTCCCGAAGTGGTAGATGGCACATTCGTCTAGCTGGGTTAATGCCCCCGGAGTGGTAGATCGCTCACTCGTCTGGCTGGGTTAATGCCCCCGGAGTATTAGATGACTCACTTGGCTAGTATGGGCTGGGCCTAGGGCGATGCCCCCAGAGTGATAGCCTATTTGGACAGCTAAATACCAGGTTATTCATAGGGATTGGTGTACCCCCGCCCTTTTGCAGTACTAGACTTGCTGGGTTCAATCCCCCAAAGTAGCTTGCTGGATTGGCGTATTGCTTTTGGAAGTAAGACTTGAGGTTGGTTGAGTATCTATTGTTTGTCCGTTCGGGTTTTTACTTAAACTTGAACACGAGTGTGCCCAGTAGGTCTTATGGAGGGCCAGCTGGGTTTTGCGTAGCTATCCTCAATTTACATTCCGTTTTCTCTGTTTTCGTTTTGTTGACCTCTGCTGTTGTTGTTGATTATTCTATCTTGTCCGCCTATTTATACCTTTCTTGCTCAGTCGGCCTATGATGCCTACTGGTTACCTGTTGTTTTAGTACTCATGCTACACTCTGCATCTATTTTCGTGATGCAGGTCTGAGCACCAGTTATCACCGTTGAGATCGGACGTGCAGCTGTCAATTCAGGAGACTAGGGTGAGCACATGGCGTTCTGGGGTTACCTGTTTCCTTTTGTATATCTATTTTTGCTTGTCCTTTACATTCGAGACAGTTGTTTCTGTGGTCCACTTTTTGGACTTGTACTCTTGTTAATTGTTCTGTACATGTGACTTCCAGATTTTGGGAAGTGTTTTACATATTTAGTTTTGTTTCGTTTATGTTTTCTTATGGTATGCTTCCTCTTGATTTGGGTTAGTTTCCACCTTTAGTCCCATTATTGTTAAGTTCCTAGAAAGAGTTTGGCTTGCCACCGGTGGGTTGTAGGCGCCATCATGATTTGAGAAATCGGGTCGTGACAAATTGATATTAGAGCCTAGGTTCGTTTGCTTCACTTGAAAAGAACTAACATATAGTAGAGTCTTGAGGATCGGTGCGGAGACGTACATGACTTATCTTCAGGAGGCTACAGGTTGTCCTTAGGATATTTTCTTACTTTGTATCCTTTTCGTGCGTTGCTGTTCAGTTGGTTTCTTGAAATCTCACTTGTTCTATTTTGTTACAAGGATGGCTCATACACGCAGAGGAGGTAGTAAGGACATTATCCGAGGTGTTACATTATCTCCCCCTTGAGAACATTCGTCCTTGAATGGGAATCAAGACATCATAAGGAGGGTAGTAATTAAACCTACCAGCCCAACATGAATGCATTCACATAAATGCACACATCCGAGGAGGAAACATCAACTCCAAGCTTAAGCATGTTCAAAATATCATCTCATAAGGACTACATGCATCATGTACTTAATTGCACATAAACATGAAGAAATCAATCAAGTTAACTAATTTACTCAAAATTTAAGCTTTTCATGAACATGCATAAATTAGGAATCATGGGAATATCTAAGACACATGAGACAAAAAGAGGAAACCATGAGGAACTAAATACCTCAAGCTAAAGTAGGATCGGAGGGAAAGAGATAAGGATAACGGGAATTCATATCAACCTCGGCCTCC